>CAJUYI010002613.1:0-29820 GCA_910591695.1 Galerucella pusilla | reverse complement strand
GGTTAGTGCTATGGAAGCAGTCGAAGGTGAGTACACACAGAATACTAGCCCAGGTCGGATGTCTCAAACTCTTGTTTATATTTTACAATTTATCTAGACTAGGAAAAAAGAAATTGTGACCAGGCCACCCGGTAATCATTAAAAATGACCATCACTATGTTTTAATTTTCATTTTAGAAGTTCAACTACAAGTAAAAGACAAATCAGCATGGCGAAAATCCACATTAAATGTCGCCAACAGCACGGAAGCAACAAAAGATGAACCATTCATAAATCGCCATACTTTATCAAGAGACAAATCGTTACATTCCATCGATGAAGACAAAGCTCTAGACCGAAAAGGGCTGATAAGTTCCCTTGGAGAGCGCATGCCAACTGACAGACTTACGTTATACATTAGAAAACCCGTTCCAGGTTTGTTTATTGATTAATTATACTTGAGGAGTGTTAAAATTTACTCATAGATCTGATCATAAAGAAATAAATGTAAGAGAGCTGTTAAACGTGTAGCATTGTGTGGCATAAAGTTACCTTTAGCGCCAACCTTGGCAACAACCGTGAACTATCGCTTAAGACGCGGGTTTTTTGAAATTTCTAAGCATTTAGGATAATATATACGCGTAATATTATACAATATTTGCAAATAAATCACTTTACACACTTCAATAATATTAATTTTTTAGTTAACCAAGTTAAGAGTAGTGTACGCCCTGCGTCATGGTGCTGAAGAGATACTTGGTTGTTTTCAGCCACACATCATTATCGGGTGAATAGAAAAAATTAAAATTTATCATACTTTCAGAACCATCCTTCATTTCTCCACCAGTACCTCGACGCAACACTGATTCCCAGCCGCAAAGCTCAGACGGCTCATCTAGTAACAATAAATTAGAGATTGACCAAGACAATATTGAAACTCCACCAGCAACAAGAAGAGTATTCGTACCAACACCGGTTGATAAAAGAGAACCGTTAATGCCTGGACCGTGTAGCAGGAAAACTGGTAGAAGTAATAGCTCTATGGTATCCATTGGTAGCCCAGACGAACCTGAAGATAGATTGGTGCTTGGAGATGGACAATTTGATAGGTGAGACCATATTTTGTATGAAAATAAATATAGTTTTATCATTTTTCATTAGTTGAAAGTATATACTTCTTAAATTACGTAATCATAATTATAATGAGAATCGATAATTAGAATACCTCTTAAAACACTATCGTTAGCATGTTTATACGACGAGTCAAGTTCATCATAAGTAAATATAAATAATACTATTTATGTTTATTTCACGCTCTGAACTTGACTTCGTACGTGCAACCTTCCTAATTCTTATTTATATAACGATTCATGATCTATTGGAATTAGTTTCAAGGGAATTTATTAAAACTTGTTGTTTTGACCAAAAGGCATCACACCAGTAGCCCGTCACTCTCCTTATCTGGCCCCTGCTGAGGTTGAATATGTCATTAGTCAGCGCCTCGGAGAGTTTTTTCACCATGAGTTTGCTGTGTTCCTGTTTTTGTATGTGTCTCACACATTAGTAAATGTACACTTAACTGATTCCATATTATTTATTGCATATCTGGAAAATTTCTTTGAACATTACTTACCCAGAAGAAAAACGTGTATTGTTTCTGTGAAGGTTCAGCACTATAATTCCATATAAAACTATCATGGGTGCTTCCTGGGTATCTTGCACAAACATTACCAGTACTACTGATGTTTAGTTTGAATCCATTCAGATGTAACAACCACGTGCAGCAGTCATATAATTCTACATTCTAGTAGGATGTACTTCACTGTAATCACCGTGTGACCAGCTTGATAAATGGGCGCGGGCTTTTTTTATTATGTATGTGTATGTGTGATTTTTGTGGTGACATTCACTGAGACCTAAAAGATCTATTGTGCCCCCTTACTTCTGCTCAGTTTCTGAGGAGAGTCTTAGAAACTAGTAGTTCCTTTAGTCCTATTTCCCGGAGGAATTTTAGGATGTCTGCAGGCTTCAACTGAGGCAAATGTTCCTCTTCTATCCAGTAATCTCCCAGGTGCTGTGCTCTAGGATTCTGAAGTGCTGTGCAGTTGGAAAGTATGTGGATGGAGGTTTCTTCTTCCATTCCACAAAATCTGCATTCTTCTTCCTCCACTATTTTGAGCTTTTTCAGGTGCCCGTTCAGGCCACAATGTCCCGTTAGGATCCCAGTTTTACTTTGACTTATGCATTCTTTTGATCTCAACAGGTTGTAGTCACCCAGAATAGTCTTTGATTGTATAAGCCCTACTAGATCTTTCCAATGGTCAGATCTTCTCTTTTTCTCGGCTTTACTTATTTCTTCCAATATTACATTGGGGCTGATTCCGCAAAAGGGTTCGGGCCCCCAGAAAGGTATATCAGTCCCCCTCTTGGCTAGTTCATCCTTCTATTCCAGTGTGTCCCGGAATCCATAGTAAGGTGACTATGTTGTTCTCGCCTAGTTCATTGAGTTTGTCTAGGCATGCCCACACCATTTTGGAACTGATTTCACAAGAGCTCAGTGCCTTAATGGCTGCTTGACTATCCGACATTATGATAATCTTTTGTCTTCTGTATCCTTTATCAATTTTGAACTGGGCGCACTTTCTTATGGCGTGGATTTCCGCTTGAAAGATACTTGGGGTTTTTCCCAAGCTTTCAGAGTGTTTGGTTCCTGGACCGAACAATCCTATCCCAGTTCCTTCTATTGCTTTTGAGCCGTCTGTGTACTATTGAATGGCATTCTTTCCAAGTCTGGTAATGGTATTTGGATCCCATTCCTTCTTGTTGCTCATTTCCGTAACGAATTTCTTTGAAAAGTACCGTCTTGTGGCATGTCCCAGGTTGTCTGATTTCTAAGAAGTGAGGAGGTGTTTTTTTTTAATGATTCCCTCTCTACTTAGTCTGTATCTTGTTTTTTTTTTTATCAGGTGTTGGTGCGTAAGTGTGTGTGCCCGATAGGCAGTCTATTTAGAATAACCTGGTATCTTCTTTTATGGGAGGTGGAGAGGTCTGTTGTAACTTGTGGTTTTATTGGAACTTTAGTTCTTTATGCCAGGTTATGTTTGAGCGACCAGGGGTCGCGACGCAAAAGATCTGACCGTTACGCGTTACGTTACGAAACGTTATGTTACATTTCTTCGTTATGTGCCTTGCGTGCTTGTGCCTCCTTAGTCTCTCTCTCTCTCGTCTACGAAGCAGCGATTCATAATAATAAATATGCTCCTACCCGGATTTGAACCCGGGCCGCCCGCGTACAATGCAAGCATTCTAACCACTGAACCACCGATGCTATATTGAAATTCTATGCAAAGCTGGTATTCGCAGTGCTAGTGATCTACTTGAATTTGTTCGGATAAATTTTTACTATTATTTCCATAATTTGTTTTGCGCGATTAAGGGGTCTAGCACATTTACTTTTCGAAATACAGGGTGTTGAAATTTTGAAAGCTTGAATGTTTTAATTCGATAACTTTAAAATGGATGGATAAATTGATTTGTCATTTGGCAGGTTGTTTTTAAATGTAAAAGGGCATATTTTGAAAGAAATTGTAATTTGTGCAACTAGTGTGGATATGATGGCCATGTCGCACGAGGACGAAGTTTGAGCACGACGCCGTAGGCGGAGTGCTCAATCGTTCAAGTGCGATACAGACAATCCACACGAGTCGAGCAGCATATTTTTTCTACGATCCACTTGAGAAAAAATCTAGAAAATAAAAATTTCTATAAACTGTAATATACCTAACTTCAAATTAAAAATTTTACAATTCAATTTTATGTTTCCACTAATTTTGTGGTAAACGTACAGTTCTTGAAATTTGTATAGGGCTACGGTTTCATTTTTTAAATATTCGATGCTGTTTAAATATACGATACTGTTCTAAGTAGATGTTGCCAGTCGGACTCCCTCATGAAATGTTCCGTACCACTATCTATAATAATGAATATTCTGCTAAATATTTCAAACGTCTACCTGTTGTTGTTATTATTATCAAACAGAATAATTATTTTTTGAAATAAAAGTAACAATTAAAAAAAAACTTTTTCACGGGAATCGAACCCGGGTCTACGGCGTGAGAGTCTGGATTGCTTACTACTCAACCACTGAGAGATATGAAAATTGTTTATCTATAACGTCAGATGTACCTATTACATAATTTTATAAAATCTGAGGTCTCCTCAAATACCCATTTTATTCTGTTTTAAGTATTATTTGTTGGTAATTTGTACGGATTATTTCTTTCAAGTTTATCTTTTTAAATGAATATTCTTGATCCAGTGCGCTTCTATGAGAAACTTGGACAAGTTATTTTGACGTTTCTTTTAAATTGAAAAAAGATGAATGACGGATACTCAACTCGAATGCTGATTGGTGGATTTCATATACGTTCTAGGATGTATATGAAATTATATCCGTTTAGTTAACTGATGGCCTACATTTCCATTTTGTAAACTGTGCAGAATAGTAGTTTGTGCAACTAGTGTGGATATGGACAATCCACACGATTCGAACATTATATTTTTTCTACGATCCCTTCAAGAAAAAATCTAGAAAATAAACATTTGAATATACCTACTGTAAAATAAATATAACTTGAAATTTAAAATGTTCAACAATTTTATTTATAATCGTACCTACCAATTCAATTTTATGTCTTCACTAATTTTTTGTGATAAACGTACAGTTCTTAAATGTACAATTTGTACAATGTTACGGTTTCCCTTTTTAAATATGCGAAGCTGTTATAAGTAGATGTTGCCAGTCGGACTCCCGCACGAAGGGTAGGTATCGTACCTTTATCTACAATAAATATGCAAAATACGAAATATTTCAAGCGTCTACCTGTTGTTGTTATCAATATCAAGCAGAATAATTATTTAAAAATAAAATCGTTGATAAAAAAAAAGTTGTTTCATGGGGAATCGAACCTAGGTCTACAGCGTAAGAGTCTGACATGTTTACCACTCAACCACCGAGATCTATTATAAGGACATGTCCATCGGTAGCTCCTAAATTACCCATTCTATTCTATTTTTAGTATTTGTTATCAATTTATACGGACTATTTTATTTGTTCATTTTTGTAAATAAATATTCCTAATCCAGTGCTTCTGAGAGAGACTTTTTTGACAAGTTATTTTGACGTTTCTTTAAATTGAAAAAAAGATGAGTGACGAGTACTAAACGCGAATACTGATTGGTGGATTTCATATAAGTACGTTCCAGGATGTATATGAAATCATAATATACGTTCAGTTAACCGATAAGGCCTACATTTCCATTCTTTAAACTGTGCAGGAAATGGATAATATACATATGGGTGTAGAAAAGATGGGTAATATTTATGCGGGTGTAGAAAAAACATTTTTCAATTTTTGATCCAGTGGTGTACATTAGGGGTGGGCAAAATAATCGATCTATCGAAAAATAATCGATTATTCGGGGATCAATTAATTTAATCGGGTGATTGATTAATCGATATATATTTTTGGAACTTTAGTTCTTTACGCCAGGTTATGTTTGAGCGATCAGGGGTCGCGACGCAAAACATCTGACCGTTACGCGTTACGTTACGCTGCGTTATGTTACATTGCTTCGTTATGTGCCTTGCTTTTGCGTGCTTAGGCCTCCTTAGTCTGTCTCTCGTTTACGAAGCAGCGATTCATAATAATAAATATGCTCCTGCCCGGATTCGAACCCGGGCCGCCCGCGTGCAATGCGAGCATTCTACCACTGAACCACCGATGCTATATTGAAATTCTATGCAAAGCTGGTATTCGCAGTGCTGGTGATCTACTTGAATTTGTTGGGATACATTTTTACTATTATTTCCATAATTGTTTTTGCGCGATTAAGGGGTCTAGCACATTTACTTTTCGAAATACAGGGTGCTGAAATTTTGAAAACTTGAATGTTTTAATTCGATAACTTTAAAATGGATGGATAAATTGATTTGACATTTGGCAGGTTGTTTTTAAATGTAAAAGGGCATATTTTGAAAGAAATTGTAGTTTGTGCAACTAGTGTGGATATATGATGGCCATATCGCACGAGGAAGAAGTTTGAGCACGACGCCGTAGGCGGAGTGCTCAATCGTTTAAGTGCGATATGGACAATCCACACGAGTCGAACAGCATATTTTTTCTACGACCCGACAAAAATCTAGAAAATAAAAATTTCTATAAACTGTAATATAACTTCAAATTAAACATTTTACAATTAAATTTTATGTTTTCACTAATTTTGTGGTAAACGTACAGTTCTTGAATGTCCAATTTGTATAATGCTACGGTTTCATTTTTTAAATATACGATGCTGTTATTAGTTGATGTTGCCAGTCGGACTCCCTCATGAATTATTTAAGAATAAAATTAACAATAAAAAAAAACTTCCTCAGGGGGAATTTAACCCGGGTCTACTGCGTGAGAGTCTGGTATGCTTGCTACTCAACCACCAAAGAATATGCAAATCGTTTATCTATAACGTCAGATGTATTACATAATTTTTGCTTAAAAGGAACTAAAGTTCCTACCGTGTGTCCCGCGACACGTTCTACCTTTTTTTTTATATGTGACCTCCTCTTCCCAAAATGACCTCATTCAATCGATTAAGCATCGAATGAATAAGGTTAGCAAATAAAGAATATTAAAGATGTATATTGTACATTCTCATGATTCTCTTTTAGATATTCTGCTACCAGGCGAACGAGGCGATATAAACGAAATCAAGAAAATCCGGAGATCACTACTACTTCACCTACGGAAACTGTGGCAGTAGAAACACAAATTATAAAACCTCCCACACAAATAGAAGTATCTCAACCAGTTTCCGTTGAACCAGTGCTAGACAAAGAATCTAGATTAAAGGTAAACTTAATTATATCAAAATTATTCAACTGCTAACTTAGAAGACAGATTTTTTGAAAGATACATTTTAAATGTGTCACTAACCTACACGTTGGAGCTAGAGACATATTAACACGTCGTGCTGCATATCCTTCATTGTTCTTTAGGGCGGAATAGAACATATTGAAAGCTCAATATTTGCCATTAAGGCTTTTTAAAAAATAAATAAATACGGTAAGAACAGGTAGCCACCGTTTTACATAAGAAGAGCGCACTTGAAGTTGCAGTCGTATGCGTCGAAACCAGCGCCATATTGTAAAATTAACAATCAGTAGCGTAACGTTTTCATTCACATTTTGTAGGTTAAAACAAAATTAGAAACTGTCTGTGCCTTGACTAGTGATACTTTTTCCTTTAATACCAACAAGTTATTCTGGAGACATGGTTTTAGATCGAATAAACCACACGACACTCAGATAAACTAGCTAATCGGTAACGGTAAATAACGGTAAACTGCTTCAAACACAACCTCAAATGTCAATAATAAAATTGCTGTCGGCATGACAAACATCGTTTGTAATACTAATGGCATGAAACGACAAGACAAGACAAGACAGTTGGCAAACTTCACATTTTTTTTTTCGGGCCGAGATGGGAAACTCATTTTCAACTGGGTCCTTAACCAGTACCCAGACAGTGTTGGACTCATCCCCACGGAGATGCCTACCAACCAAACCCACCTCAAACACGCCGTTACTCCCGCTTTGGAATCACTACCCTAGCATACTTCAAGACGGGCGGCGGCCCCTTACACACTCTCCGTCATCTTCTTCCTTCTATCACTCCTACCTCTCTCATGCCATAGCGAGTCCTTCTCTTTACCTAATCATGCTCTCTACTACGCCACTTATCTCCATCCATTCCTCCTCGCCCCTCAACATAATCTCAACCATATTTTCCCAATACACCGCCTCTCCCAGTTTATTCTCTAACTTCTTCAAAACTTCCTCGTTCTTCCAACATCTAAACACATGTCCCACATCATCCTCCACTTCACATCTCTCGCACACTCCAGTTTCTCTTTCCCCAATCTTGTGGAGGTAACCCACTCTCGACCCATGCCCTGTGAGCACATGCGTCAAGAAGTAGTTCACCTCTCCAAATTTCCGGTCCACCCAATTTCTCCTGCTCCCAATCGCTCCTTTTAGCGCGCCCTCATACTCATCCCACCTTCTCTCCATTTCCTCATCCATCCATTCCTGTACTTCCTCTTGATAAGAAAATCATTTAAGAACGTGGTTCATAAAAAAAATATCCTGTATTTTACTATATAAAAAGAAAACAAAAGAAGCAATAAAGAAATGTGAAAAATGAAATGAAAAATGTAATCCGGAAATATAATATTCTTGTTGGTAATTAGATTGAATTAATTAATTAACTAAATATACATATTCTAAAGACTTCAACTATATACATGTGAACCTTTTATCGCCTGTATAAGAAAAACTAGAAAAAGAACAAGATAAAAAAAATCATTGTATGTGTGTATCTGGCGCTTATCACTAGGAGGAAAAAATATAAAAGCAAAAATCACAAAAGGAAAAGCATAGACTTAAATGCAACTTACCATTCACATTGAATGCACTTTAGGAAAGATAAAGTTTAAATAAAAGATAAATTTTAAAATTTCAACTTGACTGTTTCATGGTTCACAGGAGAAGGAAAGCTTATTCTCACTACTCGCTATTAAATTGTTGAACTATGCGATGAGCAATCGACATACGTTACATATTTCTTTCCTGTTCACATGCTCCGCTTCGATAAAGAATTTACGTATTCGTAGTGTGTTCTTAATTTCTATCTCTGTATAAGAAAGAAGAATTGAAATATTTGACCAATATCAGTGTATACTGATCCTCACCAACGGAGATTATTCGTCGCACATTAAATGTAAAAATTTTGCCTTTCAGCGGTGATCGGTGCTACAGGTTTTCGACGAGAATCACATGTTGATAAGGAAAAAGGACTGGCTACTCGCCGTCCGGTAGATATTTAAATATTCCAATGATAGTGGTCAAATGTAACGTTACAGTGACACGGCATCTAGCTAGTTGGTTATGAAACACAAAGAGACTCAAAATATTTTGATTTAGGTGTCGGACTTGTAAATATGCAGTATGCAGTATTGCAATTGACAATATCTCTCTATTGTTATTTTTATTATTGGCAAGTAAAATTTGTTATTAAATACATTATTTATTTGTACCATTTCAATAGGGTTGGCAAGAAAAATTGAAGAATCAAAATGAGCAAGAGACGAAAATCGGTAGAAGATGGAGAAACCAAACTGGTATAAAACCCAGTGACGTTGAGATGGCCCTACAATTAAATAATAGAAACTCAATATCTTACCTTGCGCCTGAAACGACAAAGGTACGTGTATCTATACAATAATTATTGGATAATTATTATAATTTAGGAAAGTCTACCGTTTGTAGTCAAAGCCTCAAAAATATATCGGTATATTTATTGGTGGGGGAAATCAAAAACATTCCCGCAACTTCACCTACAAAATAAGATTAGTGACTGAAACATTTCCTTTCCACATTGAATACATAATTATAGGGTCAACTATTATTGTGAATTACTTAAATATTATCAGTACCTAATAGAAGTTGAAAAAATAACTCAATTAATTTTCTTGATTTTTCAATTTACAGAAAACCAACATCCATGCATTTCATGCTCGTTGTTTTATACTAAACGTACACTACACAAGAGCCTTTACACTACTACCTTTGCAGCTCTATTGTGAGTGCCTTCCTGTTATTCTAGAGTTTCTTGTCTTTATTACTATACTTGGAATGCCAAACCTCAGGACCTCCAAATATTGGGTGGGTTTTTACTCCCCTATCGTCGAAAACCTTAGCCTAGTCATGCCTTCACAGTAGCACAGCATGTGTGGTGAGGTCTCCTCATCTCCTTAGTTAGTTAGTTTGTTCTCCTATTCCATTTTTAATAACTTTTTAGTGGTAACAATTACACAAAATTCTTTTGCTCAATACAAACAATAATAATTATAATAACTAATATTATCCAGTTGCTGGAAATATGGTTCACTATATTGTACATTTGAATAGAATTTATTATATTTTGAAATATTTGTTATAGGCGACATCACACAAAATCGATATTCCTCCTCGAAAAACCAAAGAACACGATAACGATGAAGGTTTCGAAGAAACCCAAAGCCTAATGTCGGAATCACCAAGTCAGGGCGCGTCTTCTGGTGGCTGTAATTATGATACAGACATGATGGATACGACGCAAATAGTAGTATCTGCTTTTTCAAAATCAAAGCCAATCCGGCAAATGTCTGTCGACAGTAAAAATGGAGATTCTAGTACCAGCAATGAAGTGACATTAGCAAATTATAGGTAAGCAGGTGGTTTAAATTATCATTGTACGGAATTACATTACAAAGACATGTAGTGTGGCGTAATCCAAAATCTGTTCGAGTCTTCTCCTCCTAATTGCAGGGGGGAAAGAGTACCTATTAGAAAACTTCGTCGTAGCGTAATCCCAAAGCTTTAAGAAAATCAATTATTTCACTATGAATTATACAAAACAATAGAGCACGCACCCTTTTTGGAACTTTAGTTCTTTACGTCAGGTTATGTTTGAGCGACCAGGGGTTGCGACGCTAAATATCTGACCGTTACGCTACGTTATATTACGTTGCTTCGTTATGTGCCTTGCTTGCGTGCTTGTGCTCTCTCCTTAGTCTCTCTCTCTCGTTTACGAAGCAGCGATTCATATGCTCCGGCCGGGATTCGAACCCGGGTCGCCCGCGTGGAAGACGAGCATTCTACCACTGAACCACCGATGCTATATTAAAATTCTATGCAAAGCTGGTATTCGCAGTGCTGGTGATCTACTTGAATTTGTTCGGATAAATTTTTATTATTATTTATCGATCCCGGGTCTACCGCGTGAGAGTCTGGTACGCTTACTACTCAACCATCAAAGAGTATGCAAATCGTTTATCTATAACGTCAAATGTATTACATATTTTTTTCTTAAAGGAACTAAAGTTCCTACCGTGTGTCCCGCGACACGTTTTACCTTTTTTGTTCCTTGAAACCTGTTGCAACTAGTAAATATCTACCTTCTCATGATCTCAATTCGCTCTAACAACACTCTGGAGCTGCTTTTTAAGTGGACTTTGCTTCACTTGAATATTTTGGTTCTTCTTTTCCTAGCATATCTGATACCAATCAGTCTTTCTGGATGAACCTCCTCCTTTTTCTTTACATCTATTCTGTTAGAGGTAATTGATTCGTCTCCTTCTCCAGATGCATACTAGTGTAGTTTATATGATGGTTTCTTGGGTTGGTAGGAATGTATGTAAACTGGAGTGACATTCCACTGGTAACTAAGGGATCTATTGTGCCTTCTTTTTTTTACTTGGCTCACAATGAAAATCTCAGAGACGAGCTGCTACTTTAGACCTATTTCCCGAAGGAATCCAACAATATCCAGTTGTTTCTTTTTTTTTTCTCTCAGGGCCCTCCCTTCGCCGGTACCACCTCAGCCTCCTGGGCTTATTGTGGATACTCCTAGTGTTCTGACCTACAACCTATTCAGCCATTCCGTTCCCTGTATTAGCTCATACAGGATACAGGTTCTTTGCTGGTTGGTTGTAGAAGTCTTCTGGAGTCATTTGGGGTCTACCATACAGTTTCTGCCTTCTGTGGTCCAGCGACTCACAGTTGCATAGTATATGCAGAGCTGTTTCGGTATCCCTTTGCATCTTCTGCATGTAAGGTCTCCGTTGTACAGCCATATTTTGTTTAGGTGCTCCTTTGTGGGAAAATGTCCCGTAAGTAGCCCCGTTATGGTGCGTAGTTTGTTCCTGCTCATTGAGAGCAGTTCTGTGAATGGAGGTTTCTTCTTCCATTCTACAGAATCTACATTTTTCTTTCTTGCTGATTGCTTAATTAATTTCTAGAAAATGATCATTATTGTTGTAGTAGACCATCAACGAGAACATCTAGACTACAATCATTACCTAGCTCAAGAACACCTAAGAATTTTGTTAGTCAACGAAAACCAAGCCAAGATAGCCCTCTAAATAAAAAAAGTATTATTCCCAGGAGATCAGACAGTCTAAAAACCGATGTAAAACCGACCAACTATTCATCAAAAGCATTTGGTATTCAAAAATCCAACTCCAGGTAATGAGGATTTTCTATTTTTTTATATTAATGTACTCTAAATTTTTTTTATATTATAGAAACTCAATCGTTAGCTCACGGAGCTCCTTAAACAGCTCTACATCAATTAGCACCGTGAAAAAGTTACCTCTCAAACCAAATACTAGTAGTAACCTTTCCCGTTCAGTCCAGAGGACGCCAAGTATCAAGGCTGTGCCCACTCCACCGAAAGTCAACCTCAAGCGGACAAGTTCTAGTGGAAGTTCGATCGGAAATAAACCACCGAGACCTCAAGCTATGAGTTTCATGAAACCGACAGCATCGAGTGCGACTAAAAGCAATCAAGCCATAACAACAAATCGATTTAACTCATTTAAGACAAAAAATTGATCAAACTTTTTATAGAAATAGATATAAGAGACAAATAAGCGGCCTTAGAAACAATTTCTTTATAAATGCTCAAACTCGTATTAAAATTTTGAAAAAATATATTTCTCGAAAGTATTTTCGGTAATCGTTTTTAACCAAAAGCAACAATTTTTTAAAATAATCGATCCTATTACTTATTGTTTTCATTGGATAAATAGGATCGAGTTAAACCTAGAAAATAAAATTACAAATTACAAAAGAAATAGTTAAGTGCAAGTTATTATATAATTCACAATCTTCCACCAGTTTTAAAATCGGATTTTAGTTCGTACCCAGAATGGCACCAGGGTCAGACGCCTAAGGCAAAAATTGCAAATGTGCAGAACTATACCCTGCCGGGTTGTCTGGCGGTAATTTTTGGAATGTAAGATCTAAAAATACAGTTTTTGTGCACCTTTTAGAACATTTATTTGAATTTATGTCTCTAAATTTAATTTATTATTGATTGAATTGATAGGATCAGGAATATGAGTCACGACCCTTCCTGATGGGAAGACGACTGCTCTACTGCCTTGGACCTTGGTCAAGTGCAATACACTAATGTATTTCGAAACTCATATTGGGGTAGATCTTCGGATATACCTTGAAATTAAACTGTATTAGTTTGGAGACAAAGTTCCTTCTGGTTTAAATATTTTTGCTCAACATTTAAATCAACTTCTAAAAATCAGGTAAATTTGTTTTTTTTTTTACTAAAATTGGTCAATTTTATGCCCCTCAAAAATGCACAAGTGAGCGGCTGCATACGTCGCACAAACCTGATCAATTAACACAGTCGAGATACCCTAGAACGATACCAAAGTATCCCTGAGGCAAGAAAAAATCCCCTATAAAGAGTGTAATTTTGACAGCAGATCATCTCAAATTTTAATTGTACCGTATCCTTTGCTGTTATTGAATAGAATAAGGCTTTAACAAAGATCCATACTTATCGCTCAGTTAAGTTATTATCTCAGCAAAAACTTTGTACTTGAGTGCCTTTTTGGTCTAAAAAGAAAGCCGTCAGCTGCTATGCTATCCAGATATGTACCAAGATATGATTACAGTGTGCCATTTTCCAAAATTAAGTATTAGCAGTTTAAACATTTCTATAAATATAGTATCACACATCGTAAAAAATCATAAAATAACGCGTTTTATTTACTAGTCAAAAAGTGCTTTTTGTTAAGTTATACCTACTAGATATTTACGAATTTCATGTGTATATCCTCCAGGGAATGCAATCTCGATCTTGCCTCATTTTACGAGACCAATTCCGTAGCATATAATGACGAGATATATCGGGCGAGATTGATGAATGGTGGTAGTCAGGGACAGAGTACACCACCTTGTACTCTGTGGTATCACGCAGTTACCGCGGTGATAAGCTGGCTGACGAATTGGGAATGTCAAACAGCGAGCTCCCAATATTAAAATTTCTAATCTCTCCTCGAGATAGCATTCCTTAATAACCCCTCATTGAATTTGTTAAACACAAAACTGTTTTTACCAAAATATCAAACCAATCGCACAATCGCCATTTAAAAGTAAATTATCTTTTGGTCCTGCAATATTCTTGCACTGACAAAGGAACAGATTTAATAAATTTTATTGTATTCCATATGAAATTATAACCATTTAATCTTTAAATAGTATTAATTGTATTGTGTCATGTTCAACACCTTATTTATTGTAATAATTTAAGGACTATCGATTTTTTCACATAATATTTTTGTTTGACTTCTTCTTCCAGTTTTAACTTCATCCAGTATTAAAATACGTATGTACTACCAAAATTCCTGGTTTTTATATAAATGAATAAAGAATAATAACTATAAATTTAATCAGTTACTAATTTTTTATTTACGATTATGTTTTGTTACCAAATATATTTAACCTAAATAAAAATTTACCTCATACTCGGTGTTTTAATCCAAAATAATTCTCTTAATATCTTGGTGCTTGGTGCCGTAAATAAGTAAATAATTATAATATAATAGTAGTAGTCTTTATTTCTCTATGCTTGGCCCTCGTGACGGACCACCTCCCTTCGCACACTACTTTAGAAACTACTACCAAATTCAGTGAAATTAAAATTAGCCCATTTTGGAACAAAAATAATATTTAGAAAAATGAGGAGCGACATAGGGTACCAATGTCTTTTGAAAAAATTACCTACTAGCAGAGCTTCTAGTGAAATATAAGGCAGGATAGTATTTAGAGGTGCCGTTGGATCAACGATTATAAACCCTACAGGATTGCTTATTCGCTTGAATCTTTCGTCGGTGCTTACGTCACCAGTGGACCTCGACCGATTTAAAATATACTGCAATCGTTAATATTTTCCACTTTTTTCTAGTTTATTTGCAAAAAATAATAATAAATTAATTTTTTTTGGTAATATGTTATTTTAAAAAGTTATATTTAATAGTATAAGTAGTTATAAAATATAAATAGACGTTTTAAACAATATCTTTGAATTGGAGAAACTTGCTTATAATTTATTTTGCACAGAAACAGAAGCAAATCTACGAGATGTGCTTATGAGTTAATTGATGGGTAAACTCAGAATTCTATATTTTTTTCTTATGGGAAAATAAAATAGACGCCTTATGCACTAATAAAAAATTTATTAATAAACAATTTTTTAAAACCTCTATCATCTCTTGTGGTACTCACACATTTTTTCTTCAAACATTTTTTTCTCTGGAATTGATAGTTATTATAAATAATCCTTACAAAGGTGGATTCATGCCAGCAAAAATTAAAACTTACATTACTTTAAAACTAAAACTAGGAACTTATAAAACCATGTAATGTAGATGTTTATGCCAGAAACTGAGAAGCTACGGCATTCTTTTTAGTTTTAGCTTATATCTTAATTTCTTATTTTTTGCATGATCATCTACATTACATGGTTCTCTGTTCTAAGTTTTAGTTTTAAATTATAAAATTATAATTAAAGTATAAATTGAAACGCGAATCCAAAAATTTTGTATTTACACTGAAATAATGTGCTTCGTATTTATAGACTTTCTTGATTGACTTGATTGACAATTATTAATAAACAACATCTTCAAAATTGAAAAAACGGATAAAATATCGTCAAAACACACTTTGTAAACAAACGATAAACCATAAAATTAAAAAGGCTAGGTCCAGTGATGACGTATTTGTCCGACTTGAGCGAGGCGAACACAGAGTTGAATGGAAATAAGCAATCCTGTAGGGTGTATAATCGTTGCCGTTGGATGGGTTGTAGCTAGTAGCTAGCTTCTCAATCGTGAATAATTTTAAATGTGTTTTTCATTCTACTTTGTTTATTTCTGCGATTACACAATACAAGATATCACGTTGTCTATGGTCTATGAGATCACGACGATCACGTAAAAAGAAGAAGAATTTGTAGGTTATGTTTATATATAATTATTGAAGAAATTTAAAATATAGTTATAAATTAAATACTCCTACCGATGATATTTATCATTTAACAGTAAACATGAACGAGTACGAAGAAGATTTTAATAAAATATATTTTTTCAAAATACAAAATCAATGTACTCTTCCAAACAAAATTTTTGAATCTCCAAAATGGTCTATTCAGGAGTTACAATCAAGAAAAAGTGAATTAAATCAAATTAAAGGTCTTCTAAGTAAATACAAATTAAAAGTATGGTCAAAACACACGGCAAATAGAGATCGTGCTGGATTTATTTTGAAAAAATTGGCTGAAAGCATAAGACCAGAACTTCTCACACAAGTAAGCTATATTGTATAATTACAGATATAAATTATGCTACTTGATAAAATATTTTATATTCTGTAGATTCCATGTGGTGTATTCATTTTTTTTGTTATTTATTGGAAATTGAACCACTATAATTGCTTTACTTTTATAAAAAAAATAACATTAACGGTAACTTCCCATAAATAGCTTAACAGCAAAGGTATTATAATGTTTTTCATTCATTAATTCTGATTTCAGGCTTGGTGTAAATTTTATGAGATCTTATCACATTTTCCAGTAATTCCTCTATGTGCTATTGAAAACAAAAAATTGGAAAGTCTTCATTTATGTGAAGCTCCAGGAGCCTTTGTGTGTGCATTAAACCATTACCTTTTTTTGAAGTATCCAGGTTTGAAAGTTAGTTTAATTTACATTATTTGATTTGGAATTAACTTTTTTATTAATATTTGAATTATTTTAGTGGTGTTGGAGTGCAAATACTTTAAACCCAAACTATGAAGGCAATGAATTGAGTGAAATGATACCAGATGATAGATTAATTAAACACACTTTTAAAGATTGGATTTTTGGTGAAGATTTCTCAGGAGATTTGACTAAACCATACAATCATCAATATTTAATAAATTCTGTAAAAGATGCAAAAGTAAGTGAAACTAGAAAATGTTTAAATTAATATAAAGCTTCAATCACTGGTAATCCCTATAAGTAGTTTCAAATAAATAGATAGTGTCAAAGTCTCTTCTTTTTCAGATATCTCTAGTTACAGCAGATGGAAGTGTAGATTGTATGAGTGACCCTGGAGAACAGGAAAAGCTTGTTGAGCATCTACATTTTTGTGAAACATTCACTGCATTGAAGATTTTACAAACTGGTAATATCATATTTTTGTAATATTATTTTTATATTGAAGGAAACAATGTTAATGAATTTCCTTGAATGATATTGAAATATGATTAGAAAGTGGTTGAAATTTGTATCTACACATGATGCCAATTTTTCTATAAAAACATTTTACTTACACTGAAATAATCATTGTACTGTGTGCTAATAATGTAGGACTTATTGAAAAACATTTTATATACACCTTATTCTGCTAGAGGTAAAACCCCTCACAAAATAATTTTGGTGCTGGGTCAATAATAACAGTCTTCACCACCTTGGTGTATAATATACTATTTAAGATACTTAGTTCTGCTTTTTGGCGATAAATGTGGTGGTGTGGTAAAAATTCAACAAGTATGCCATATGGAAATGTCAAAAGATGTCGCTTCTGCGATTTAAATGATACCATACTCTGACTAATAAATTTGTCATTAATTTATATTTATTTTTTAGGTGGAACTTTTGTCTTGAAGATTTTCACTATTTTTGAAGAAAGTACAATTAATTTGCTCTACATGTTAAGCTGTTTATTTGAAAAAGTTGCTGTGTTTAAACCGTGTACCTCAAAGAGTGGAAATTCTGAACTTTATGTAATAAGCACAATATTTAAAGGTTTTGATCATATTGCAAAATTATGGGAAAAAATATGGATCGTTTATAAAGACTTCAGTATTTTTAAATCAAAATCAATGTTTTTTCTCGACGAATTACCCAAGTGCTTCTTAAATGAAATTCAGAATTGCTCGGAGTTTTTCATGAAAAAACAAGCAGATACGATCTTGAACAACATTTATCATTTTGAACACAAACATCATGATTCTATATATGTAGTGAAGTCTTTTATTGCAGAGATGTATTTATCTAAATATGAGGTGACGCCCATTCCGAGACAATCTAGAATAGTCCCTAATCTGTGCGTCACCGAGAGTTGGAGGATACATTCCACCAAAAAACACAAACATATATATAATATTAAGATAGAAAGTATTAAAAACGGTACAGAACTGTTGGATGTTTTGGATGTAGTTGTTGGAAAGGAGATAGCGATATTACACAATTCAAAATTCACGCATAATGATAACCTTAAAAAATTACAAAAAATTTACAAAAATCACAATACAGAGAACAGTTTTTATTTAAAAATATTAAATGTACTACAGAAGAAAAATAATGTTATAAACTTCAAGGAGTTCGATAGTATGCTATTTTCGAAATTTCAAAGAGAATTTGCTCAAAAAATATCGTCTGTTATTAACGACGATAAGAATTTAATATTAATCGACATACCATTTGTTACGCATTTTTTAGTAGGGATACTTTATATACTATTTTTTCATTTTGATAAGGTTTACATGGGTAGCAGTATAATAATACTTGTACGACCCAATTTAACAAATAACGACCAAATACTGAGTATATTCAGCAGTATTACAACACAGTACAAATCTGTAATTCAGGAGAATGAACCATTCGTTAAAGATATCGTCCAAGTTGTCTCGCCGGATGCATTTGAGTATGGTTCTTTTATTGAGAATATTTGGAATTATAATAACCATTTGTTTTCTGAAAATAAATGCTTTGCAAGGCCTCTTACATAATATCAATTAACAATTCTCCGAATGTCTCAGTTATAGACGAAACAATTTGTACTTATATTACAGGAAAATTACCTCTTTTCTTTGGTATTACAATTAATTTTATTGAAACATGGCTTTTTTCTTTATGGAGTTTACTTTCGTCGTAATCCAAATTCCAACTTATCCAAAAAATGACTATTTAAACATTTATAGGGAATAGGGAGCAATTCTGTAAAATTAAAAATCCGCTAACTTCACACGCATATTTTAATTATTTCTAGAAAATTGTCATTAGTATTACGGTAGCATAGTTTCAGCCCTTACCACTTTGAATCTTTCCATAATTTTATAACCCAGTATAATTTCATTTGGACGCTCTGTATACCATATGCAACTGAACAGGCATCAGTGCATGTTTGGTTGTATACCTATTAGAGACAGACAGATGACCGAAGAATATTTGTAGTGCGTGACCTCTTTATCTTACCGTAGTATTCTATGAACCTTTGTAAAAATGCGTGACGTCTAGAGAAAAAACTGTACAGCTGCTTATCACTATCACTTATATGTTTTTGCACGCGTATTTATTTTAAAGAATGACGAACTGATACGTATGTTGAAACCTTTTTATTTATTAATCCATAAAAACTAGAATATATAATTTTACTATGCCAGTTAGCAATCATTCTTAACCTAAAATGGTTAATTTTCAATAGATTTATCATTATAATAACAATCCTTTAGAAAACCCAATTGGCTATTTTGTTTTTTCAAAACGTTTTCTTTGTAGTTGTGAATATTATATATTCTAGTTTTTATGGATTGATAAAAAGTTATCGACATATCTATCAGCTTTTCTACCGCCTCTGGATCAAGTGTAATTTACTAATAGTGTTACCAAAAGCTCAATTCCCGGAGAAATTCTTTAAAATGAATACGCTTGCACAAAAATAGTGAATGATAAGCAGCTTTATTCTCTCTGAAGCCGACACGTAATTTTTTCAAATATTTTCAATGAATACCATAGAATACGGTACGGTAAAATAGAGGAGTCACGCCATACGAATATTGTTCGATGCTGCCATCTATCAGGAGCTTACCTTTTCAATAGGTATACAACAAAGCATGCAGGAACTTACCTTTTCAATAGGTATACAACAAAGCATGCATTAATGCCTGTTCGGTTGCATACCTCATTGATGCTTATAGTCGTAATACACAGAACACACCCGTCGTAATACAGAGCGTTCAAATGAAAGTATACTATGTTATACATGGAGCTAGTATTGAGAGGAGTCGCTACGCCTATCATAAAAGTGGTATCGGTTTCGCCATTTTACTTCCACTTTTCTGTCAACTTGACATTAGTATTGTTTTGTGGATGTGAATTGGGTATTTTTGGATTTTCTTTTTGTTAGTGTCGTTTTTTTCTATTTAAATAATTGAACAATAATGGTTTCTAGTGCTTCACGAAGTTGTACAAGTAGAGACAGTGTAAATACGAAAAAATCATCAGGAACAACATATTAATAGGTTAGTAAACAATCGACAGGACTGTACTGGAATATATTTATTTGTGCTCCAATAGGTTTTATTCAACTTCATATTATATTCAATGTTTGTAGATTTCTTAGAACTCCATCAATAAGAGATATGTTGTTGATATTTGTAAAAAGAGGTTCTTGGCAGCCAACAAAATACCTACAGTGTTTCTATATTATCAATTTCACTAGTGAATATATGTTTATTGATTGAACATTTAAATAGTCCGGCTCTGCTGACGACGCCATATTGCTCAAATTACAATGTCACTCATGTGATACCACTTTCCTTTTGTAAGATAGTCGACTGAGTCATCTCCTCTTAATAGTAGCTCCATGATGTTATACAATGATTGGTTTTATTTTAGAATTATGGAAACATTCCACATAGTAAGGGTTGAAATAACGCAAATGTTTATACCAACGGTATCTTCTATAACGGGGTAGAATCAAAATTTTTTGCAAAATACAATGAATCTCATAAATTAAAATTCAATGATTCAAATCATATTTGCACAAAAAAACTGGCTGCTCTCTCAGTAGATTTCGATTCGTTATATTGTACATTGGTCGCGTTCATCTCAACAAAGTTGATCAGGTAGCGATTTTTAGAGTGATCCATCAGTTCGTAATTCTGCTGAACGTGCTAATAACACAATTGACATAATATGTCAAATGTCAATGAATACAACAACTCAATTTTATTTGATATATACGACAATTATTAAATAGGTATTACTTCTAACCATTAAAAAATGGGAGTTAATCACAATAAATTGAAGTCACCACTTTGGAGCATACTATGAAGAGTTGAATTTCCTGACCATCTATACAATTTATTAATGCAATAACAAGTCACCTCCAGCTGTTCACTCATTTTCACTAAAATATCTCCAAACAAAGATATTAATAATATGCTCCCAACATATGTCATAAATGACAGTTAATGCATCATCAATCGGTAGCGTGTAGCGTATTTTAATTCTTATTGAAAAATGGCGACTGATTTCACAGAGCTCAATCTGATCAGTTAACAAAACACGCGTTCGGAAATTGATGATCGCTTCGGTAGCGCTACGTTGTGATGAACGCGACCATGTTTTAACAATGGCAAAATATGGTTTCTCCAAAAAAGAGCCTGTTGCTATGCAACCACCTGACAACACTGGTAAGTGCGTACGCGTACGCTTTCTTTTCACTTCGATTATTGACACTAACGAAAAATGTCCATCCTATTGTCGCTTGGGGGAGATTGAATCTACATATCTCGTTATGTATTTTTTGGTTTATTCATAATCATACAATTAGAAACTAACAGCTGGAATAAATATATCGAATTCAACTTTTTATAAACTCAAGATGATAGGTTTATTCCAATTGGCATTTATGAACCGTTCTGGAGTCGTACCGAGTACTGTGCGCAAACTTGAATGAGGGATGGTTATTGAACTAACACATCTTTATCGCCACTTCCAGAAGGTATTTTACAGTTGTTGTATTATCCCAAGAGAGTAGAACAAACCTACGCATTCTGAGGGACTGCTTACAGGACATTGTAGACTAAATTACCACCTAAAGAAGATGAGTCTGGTTCAGACCTCGGACTGTAGGTTCTGTAGTTTGGAGAACGAAACTGCGGAGCACATAAAATGCTCATGCCCAGCCTTGGGCAGGGTGAGGTATAATACATTCGGTTTTGGTACCTTAGAGCCGAACGACTTCAAAAAAGTATCACCAAATACAACCATGGACTTCGTCAGAAGCACAGGCTTGTGGGATGAACTGTAATCCCTAGGGCTGAGCCACAATAGACCTAACGAAGGTCGCAGTGGAGGTGGTGAGAAGGCCCCACTCACATAGAACCTAAAATCATCCCAGGAAGGATACTATAATCAGATGGAACGCGGAAGCACTTGCGCTAATGATACCTAGAACGGTTCTATAGCCAGTTGGAGCGAACCTAAGATTTTCTTAATAGGGAAGTATAGAAAAGGGCAAATAAATACAAAATTTCTGATAAAGATCGCAAGATTTAATTTATCTGCTTTGTTTGATCTTAAACTTAAACCAGGAGATCAAGACAAATAGTAACACTAAAATTACAAATTAGAAGGTCGAGCGTCCCCGAATAGGAACCAGCTGTGGTCGTAATATATATCACAATTCTGTTTTTGTTTTACATAGACTAAACGACATTGCTACAATATTATGTTTGAGCGATAAATCATTGGATATTTTCTTGTTTTGTAATTAAAAAAATAAAACATAATCCAGAACAAAATAGATCTTGCTGAAACAAAATTAGTACAAAGAATATGAGTAAATATTTACAATTATTACAGACATATAATGTGTATGTACTAATACATTTGAAATTCTACATGGTATTATAGCAGTTTTAATATACACCTTCGTACTGACCCTACATATTATAAAAACTCAATGCGTGTTTATGTAAAAGTTTTGGAATATCGGAATCATTTGAAATTTCTCAAAAACAACTCGCTCAGTCGATATTTGGAATCAGCAAAATCAATTTGGTTGTAATTCCGATTTTTCGACTCGATCTCGTATCATAGAGCGACTTCTAAAGTACATTCGTCTAGTCTATACAGTGCGGCGAGCAAGGCTTTACAATTGAATACAGTCGCAATCCACCGACAGGACTTACATCAAACTCATTTTTACAGATCGATCCCGGAAAGTATTTAATTTTTTTTTGTCATTTTCAGACACTGCGCTGATACATTAAGAAGCTAGGAATATTGTTAGGTAAAGCAAATATTAACGAATACTTTGAGGTAGCTACGTTGATTTACTTTTCGGTATGATCGATAATTTAGCAGATGAAATCCAAACGTACACTTTATACAAGATATTTAAATAACGAACTCAGTATATCAACTCATCATGAAACTATTTTAATTACATTTAATTCAACACTTATTGAGCAAACCAAGAACCATTAGATAATTATCGAAGCGGAAGAATGAAGGACCTTAGACAGTAGCAGCATAAAGCTTATTATCAATAAATACAAAATAATAATGAAAAATTCATTTGAAGAATATTTGTAGTCATTAATGAGTATGACATACTAAATGAAAAGCTGTGAGGGGGAGATAGATAAGCGTCAAGTGTCACGTCACAGTTGATAGAGAACAAGAGTTCGTCCATAAATCAAATGTGGTTAGAATCCAACCAAAAGCTTTAAGTCAAATCACAATACAATATTTTTGTCCCAAGTAGGACCAATCAATATGGGATTGTCATATGTCATTCGATCACATGTAGGCCTCTTGCTTATGGTCTTTACAGGCACAAATTAGATTAGAGTTTGTTTGTAGGTTGGAATTATTGTTTCAAGTGATCTATTTTACGTCTATTTTGTCAACCAAATGTGCAGAAATAGTTACTGATGGAAAAATACCTTCATAATACATTTGATAAAACAGTACTTTATGCTAAAATACTTTTTCTCGGTCTGATTCGAGGAAAGTATTTATTATGGTTCTCAGTTACCTCTCACCTTCATGGTTATTTATTTTTATCCCCGATCTTCAAAGGATTTTCGCTGAGCTCCACTTCTTGTTGTGTGTATTCTTTGCCAGCGGCTGCAGATTGATAAGAAGCGACCGAAACGCGCTATAGACCTGTACTTTGGTAGCATTTAAATGATTGTAATTTAGAATTACACGAATAAAGTTGATATACTTTTCAAAAAAAAATTTTTAAACGAATTGATCTTTTATGAACTAAATTTATCACCATCTCGCCGCACTTAAAAGAAAACACTTTATCTTACAAAAAAATATAGAAAGATTTCGTAACAAAACAATCACAGAACAACGAAGAGATTCACAGAAGCTTTTTAATAGAAACGTTTATATAAATATAATAAACGCGCATACTATTAAAAATTAATTCATATAATTTAGCATTGGAAATTCCGGTTTATTTTCTTGTACAAGTATTCGAAAAAGACGTTAAGGTTATCCTATTTGCTTCCGGCTGGGTTTATTGGATTTGAAGGTTATAAAATGTCATAGGTAGGTCATAGGTTGTCAAAAAGTTTAATTTGATAAAGATAAAGACGTATTAACTGAAACAGATTGAAAAGGCTGAAATAATTACGAAAACTGAAGTAGGATGCTTTATCAAATGTATACAGTGTGTCCAAAAACGTTCTTCAAAGGAAAAACTTTGTATAGAAGAAATATTAAATAAGTAATGGTGGGGAAGAATAATAAAAAAGGAAAGTTGGTGCAGGGGTATCAAAATATCCTCCCCTCAACAAGATGCAGCTTCAGTTCAATTCTTAAGAGACAATACATTTGAGCCTTCAGGTATTCATTAGTTCTTCTGTATATCAAAAACCAAATTTAACTTTACCTACTCTACATTTTGAATTTGAGGATGAACTGCAGAAAATATTACAAATAGTTGTAATAAATATTTCTGATTTGAAGATACTGTATCATACCAATTCCTTATTAAGTTGAACATATCTTTTTCATTTAGTAGGTTATTTTAGGTTTCCTAGTAGCCCTAGCTATGGAATTCGAAGTGGCATGAAGAAAGTAGTAGAAGTAGCCAGATTTTTGTCATTCAACATGACATACAGATAGCGTAATTTCTTATGGATCCTTCCTGGATTAAACAACTACAAGGAAAATATGAGAAAAACAGCTTGAAGGAAAGAGAAAGTATAACTGTAGGCACACATCGGAGGCGTATACCCAGGTCTAGAGGATGGCCGAATGTTGATTGCTCTTTACAGAGAGAAAGAGAATTCACTAGTAGGTGTTGTTCAGAACGGACAATAAACATTCGGCCATCCCCTAGACCTGGGTACACGCATCCGATGCGCACGCACAGTTATACTTTCTCACTCTTTCAAGTTCTGAATACCACCTACTAGTGAATTCTCTTTCTCTCTGTAAAGAGCAATCAACATTTGGCATCCTCTAGAAATAAGAACACGCCTCGATGCGCGCGCACAATTATTCTTTCTCTCTCTTTCAAGCTGTTTTTCTTATATTTTCCTTGTCGTACTTGTGTAATCAAGGAAGGTTCCATAAGAAATTACGCGATCTGTATAACAATGCTGCTAAAAAGTCATCAATAACTGTTCGCCAGGCAAATTTATATTTTCTTTCAAATAACGTCGACGAAAATGATTTCCATTTTTGACATCCTTTGACATTTCATGACATTTAGCTACCAAATCGGATTAGATTAACGTCTCTTTCCAATAATTGTATCTTTTTATTTTAAATACAATCGTACAAATAGCCGAACTTCTAAAACCGATCAATGAAAATATGACACATGCAACATTAAAAATCCTTATTGTAGAATATAAAAATAAAATAGTTATTTCATCTTTGGTGGACGTATCTAAAATAAATTTATTAAAACTATGCGTTTTTTTACATTACTATAATATAATCTTAGAATGACCACTTTACGTTCAATATATTCAAGAATTCAGACTGATTATGAAATATTGCTTTGTTAATATTATTGGTGAATATGGAAATCAATACAAAAAATGAAGTTAGGATACACTTGGTATTCGACAGCACCGTATCAAGGCGAAATTTTTATCCAGTAACAAGGAGGAAGGGACTTTAAATCAAGCAATGACATGTATGTATTTTGGGGTGACATTCAATGCAATGACATGAAATGCAAATGAAGTAAATTATCAAAAAAAGGTATATTCAGTGGATTATTTCACTCGATTGGTTTAAATATGAGGATTGATATCTGAAACACCATGTTTTCGATTTTGTATTTGAGCACCTGATTGGATACATGCAATTTTCCTATCTGTGTGTTTCCCTTTTTCATTAGTTGTTTTATGTCATACTAGTTCATTATTATGTTTTTGTTGCTTAGTTACCAACTATCTAATGTCGTACTTTATGCCCGTGCGGGCATAAAGAGAAATAATTTTTTGTTTAACTTATTTAATAACCATGTCGTATGCTTCTTTAGACTTTTTTGGCAACAGATTTTCAGTTGCTTTTTCAATAATTTCGTCAGGAATTCCAAAATCTTCGTTCATTTTGACACATATAAAAATTATTGTGATTTTATGACATTTATGTTTGTCAACATTCACCTATTAATTTAAACCGAATTTTTTTAAACACTGATTTGTATTGGGATTGGATTGCAATAACGAACTAGTATGGCATAAAAGTTTGTATGTACCGCGAGCATAAACAGATGTCTATACCATTGGGCGACTTACAAACCCTCGGGCCAAAGGCCCTCGTGTACGTAAGACGTCGCCCTCAGGGCATAAGCACCCATTTATACCCTTGATACATTAATTATTATTTTTCGATATTAAAAATCCAGTGACTGACAAAAAATGTCATATTATTAAAGAAACGTCAGAATCATTGTATCAAGAAATAATCTTGACAAATATAACTCGAGTAATTAATGATTATCAAAAATTCCTTCCCTTTTTCGAAACAAATTGTTGTTTTAGGAAACCACTCGCTGTTTCCAAACAACAATTTGTTTATCAAAATCGAAGAAATTTGTATTTCGATAATCATTAACACACTTGTTGTATTATTATCGAGAATTGAACGTCAAATAATGATTAAGGTGCGTCCTCACTGACGCGTTGAGCCGCTCCATGACCGATCTTTAATTTTCAGTTCATATTATGGACACTTTGGATGTTTTGTTTAGGCGCTCTTAACTTCACATATTTTATATAATATACGCAACTAATACACGAATGCAATACAACGTTTTATCCACATTATGAAACATTATAAAAATTAGATCAGTGGATACTGGAACATACCGAAAACAGAAAGGAAAAAGGGAGCATTGGCACTGAACATCTTTTCACAAAGCTGTCACTATTCACAATGTTCCAGCTTATTTGGGGTTTCTCAAAAAAATATCTCGCAGCTGGCCACGAAGTAGATGATCAAAGTGGGTTCTAATTCACCGGTGGCGCCCTGCGTTGAATTAGAACTCGCTTTGTTTAGGGGACTAGGAAAATTCATAAATAGTGTGCTGTGAGGTATATGAGCGGAGAAAAAAAAGTAACATGTAGATAATTTCAATACGTTTGTCCCACCCGACCAGTGCTAATGTCCTTTTTGCATTTCGCGTGCATGATTTATGTGTCGTGCGTCACACAACGCAGTGGCTTTCCCAACGTACTACTTCGCCTCAAAGCACACAATTTATTAAATTTCATAGCTCCTCTACACAAAAAGGTTTCTAGTTCCACACAGAACGCCACTGGTGAATTGGGACCCGCTTTGATCATCTACTCACGTATCAAGCAAAGAGCGAGATGCATTATGTAGGTAATGACAGTTTTCTACTTTTGTTAATTTTATACGAATTGGAAAAAAAATCTTGGCATCCAGGATGATAAAATAAAACATTATATACAATTCGTTTAAAAATATCGTGTTGTCACGTACTTCTGTAAACCTCCTCATCACAAGGTGACACAAAAAAAAACAAAAGTAAAGACGCCTATCACTATAAAAAACAGCACTCGATAGCCGTAAATAATGTCCATAATTTACATGAGAGAGTGAGAGTGTCTCTTTAATTCTTCTTGAATTGTTTTGAACTTTGAACACATTAAAGCAGTCAACTTCGCTTTGGAGCATTTTAAAATATTCAGCTCTGCTTCACACGTTTTCTGGGTGGCCCTATAGGCGGGATTTGTTGGGTCGCTAACGCTCTAAACGCTTCTGCTATCAGGTGAGGGTGGGTTTGTATCATCGATTTCCATCCCGGTGTATCCATCACGTCTGTGGCATGCCTGAAACGTTATTAATATTTTCAAGTAAAAACAATGCGAATGGGAAAGATCACTTAGAGATAAAATCATTTCAAATTTATTTCAATCAAGTAACAATAATGTTGGTTCAATGTCAATATCGTATTAAACAGATTTCCTGGCGTTTAGATATCAACATATTAATTCAAAATAGGAAAATGTCAGAAACAAATGAACGGTGTTATGACGTACTAGCCCCTAACATTAGGTTTGTCCGTAGAACTATCACAAACGGTTGGAAACTGGACGACTCATGCGCAGAACCTCTCTGTGAAGGGATTTGATTCACAGGGCTTATAATATGATTGGTACTGCGCTACCTCTGCTACAGGCAGCCAATGATGCAATTGAACATGTCCATAAAATTAGCCTCAACAACCCAGCCCAATCAGATCTAAAATACCTAAAAATTTAGTGCTCTTTTGTGCTAATTAGTTGCCCTAATCAGAAATTTGTTGCTCATATAGCAACCGAGAAAATGATTACAATGATAACTTTTTTTAAAAGTTAGCCTTGTCGTATAATTAAACGATAAAATCATACAAAAACATCCCAAGAATTAGTTGCTCCATAAACAATGATCAGAGCAATTAAGGGCCAGTTGTATGTAACGTAGTTAACCAATTGATCAACTGAACCAGGTTCACATGTGTTGACCATAGTCAAATCAATCAATCGTTGTACGAAAGGTTTTCATGTTGTGGTCAGTTGAACCACGGTCAAATTAATATTTTCATGTTGGTTATCCGAATCTCTAGTAACATTCGAGCATTTTATCAATATTGTTGGTACTAACTTGGAAAATCGTCATAGTTTTTGTATACTGTGAAATCGTTAATCAATGACAGTGTGATGACAGTCAATGATCAAAAGCGTGCTTGGCGTTAAATACCAATATCAGCGTTATAAAACTTTTTGTGTGTTCTCTTTGAAGTGGAAAGAAAGATGGCAGATAAAGAAAACAAGCGTACTCCAAATTTTAGTGCATCTGAAGAATCGACGTTGATTTCTCTAGTTTCTAAGTATAAAAACGTTATAGAGTGTAAGAAAACGGATGCAGAAAGTTCTCGGCATAAGAAAAATTTGTGGCTTCAGTTAGCTGAAGAATTTAATTCTATCAGTGCAACTACACAACGAACAAAATATTAAAAAAAGAGTAAAGAAAAAGTATGCTGACGAAAAATGTTATGCTCAAGGCACTGGCGGTGAATCTGAATCTATCAAAAAATTCATTTTCCGTCCACTTTTCAAAATTATTTTCTCTTGCTCGAAATATGCGAGCGTTTCTCCTTAAACCTAAAACCCAGTATAAAATCTCCAATAAGGTATAAAAGTCGTATACAAATACGTAAGTAAACCTTCTTCTACTTCTCTTATCATTTCTAGAAAATCCTCATCATCCGTTAAATCTTCAAAATAATCCACGTTTTCCATTGTAAACAATAAACAGTTGTAAAATTATAGTATATGACAGTCAATTATAAGATATGTCACATCAGAATTTGACGTTTATTCCATGAACTTTAGTTAAACCACCATTTTTGGTGGTTCAGTGAATTGCATAGTTAACTCATGAGTTAACCAAAATAATTATTGACTACGTTTCGTACAACACTCTAATAGCTGTGATCATGGGTTAACCATAGACATTAGGTTAACTATGCTTCATACAACTGGCCCTAAATAATAGAAGAAAGGTGACTTTTGTTCAATTAATTTTTCCGTAGAGATTCAAAAACGTCTGA
>CAJUYI010002612.1:0-19905 GCA_910591695.1 Galerucella pusilla | reverse complement strand
AACGATTTTACAATGTTGGCGGAGTTATAAAAAAAACATGTATACAATCTTACATATGGGCAAAGTTGTGACCTCTGGGCAAAGTTGTGAGGTTTTACTACGCTCGTAGTAACCACTAGTTAATATGCTGTTATCGTGTTATTAATTAGTTTTTTCCTGGAGTCTAGGGGAAAAATATTAAATTGGCATCTGCGTGAAGAAAATATTCACAATTCCTGGAGCCGTTCAGTCAAAACTGCTTTTCGATATCTTATACGGTTTCTAAGTTATATGGGCTCATCAGATTTGTCGGAATTCGAATGATGACCCAGAATTATAGAAAATAAGATAATTGGTCGAAAATGTAAATTATACACCAAAACCATGGAGACTAGATATAAGGAGCACAAACTTATAAAGGAAAAATGTCGAAAAAGTGTCTGCGAAAAGCATCCAATAGTAGATGGCGCGAGAGTAGCAAAGTGGCCTGAGGACAGAGTGAAGTATGCCGACCAAGTTAACCTAACAAAATCTCCGTCTATATAGTGTTTATCACGTGTTTATGTTTATTTTATAAAAGTTGAATCTAAATTAACAATTAATGGTAAAAACGAGTATTGTGAAAAATTGTCACCGAATAGTAATTCGGTGAAAATATACACCGCTATCTCTGTATTTTTTCTTGCCAAGAGTACGTGAAATAATTTCATGATAACCTTAGCATTGAAAGCAAATTATTATATTTGTCACACTCATTTTGAAGAGTAAGTGGAAGGGAGCTCAAGATATTTCCCACTATTTATTTCCATAACAGCACAAATATCACTAATGAACATCAAATGACAAACTCTTGCTGCAGTACCTCTCAAACGAACAGCATCAAGTACAACAGATCTACATCTAGCAACAGGAATTATTAGAAGATCAGGAAGTTTATAATAATTTAATTTATCAAAAATTATAAGAAGAACTGAGCAACTACACAAACTCTGGAGAGTTTTATTTATATATTTTTTTTAAATTTTGCTGCTACCGACGGTTTGGCTATATGTAATAAAACTGAAAGGATTGGAATTTTTTTTATATACGTACATATTGAAGGAAATTTATCAATTACATTAAGTATTTATTGATGTAAAAGTGAATATATTTAATTGTCTTTTCTGGTAACGTTTTTGAAAAGTCCAGTAATGTATTAATGTGAGGGAAACATGTTTTTTGAAAGAGATATTCCATCCACATCCAAAACAATAACTCTATAATTTTGTATTTTGTCTACTGATTTTAAGTTTCAATTCAAAATAAACTTAAATTAAATAACAATAATATTAAACATAGGATTAAAAATTTAAATTTTAAAATCTAACATAACAAAAACATTTTAAAAAATTCTGCAGAATACCTGAAAACACTTTTTAGTCAAATACGTTTCCACCAAACGCTTAAACACACTGGCTTCTAACTCCTTTCATCTTACTAAAAAAATGGACCCCATAAAACTCTGGGCCCATCTTGACATCTATGATTTTTTCAAGCAATAAATGTTTCCACAAATATGTACAAATTTTTTATTACCAAAAATGTTTCTCCTATTTTTGATGGACTTCAAGAAAAAAAAGCTGTGTATTTGAATTCTTATTTGAAATAAGTGGTACCCTATATTATGTCATATCATGGTTGTAACAATATAATGTAGGTACTTACCTATATGAAGTTTGGTATTCATCTTCAAAACAACATGCATTGTACTGATACATGTAACAATCATAAATTATAATCAACCATCACATAGACTGTCGAGTACAGATAATGCTTGTATTAGACTTTTAAAGAACTTACTAGACACTATCAAAATCAAAGAATATAAAAAAAAGTTCAAGAAGACTGCTTTAGATTTAGCCCTAAATTAAAAACCTTTCACAGCTGAAGAATGTCCTCAGGAGGACCTGTAGGAAGGAAGGAGAATCTACTTTGGCTTTCAAATTCTTCATATAACCTATTTATATTTTTTAAATGCTTTCATTCCACTTGCATGTGTACTAACTCTGATGGAGGATATTATTTTCATTTATAATTGATATGATGAGTCCTGTTGATAAAACTGTTTCTATTTTTTTATTTTTATATGTACTAATCATAAACTTATTTTACAGAACATATAAATTTTCAATTGTGATATTGTATAGCAAAATATTAGGACATCACACTCTCTGCAAATTGTTTTGGTACTTCTCAGCATTCCACGTATAACACAACTACCACATCTTCTTTGAGTTTGAAATAGTCCAATCACAATTTGTATATTCCACCAATACTATCTTGAAATTGTCTTTCTTGGAACAAAAATTGGTGTTGGCTCTAACCATATATCATTGGAATTATTCAAAAGAAGTACCTTCTTCATTTGATTCACTTTCAATCAGATGTGCTGAGAATTTCTACTGCACAGTGACACACTCTGAATTCTCTGTGGATTTCATTCATACTTATCAGCATTTTTGAGGCATTATCTGTAACAATAGAAAAATCAGTGATTGATGGGTACATATTTGTGCATAATGTGTAGAAATAATATGTGGAATATTTTTTATTGTTTTCATTACTATTTTGCAACACAATTATATAAATATATTGAAGAAACTTACCTTCAACCAAACATAGCACTAGCTACGCGAGATACTTATTTTTTCCTTGAAATTTGCTAAGACCAATAACCTAGTTAAAATAAACAAACCATCTCCATTTACATAACCTTAAATAATTTACCATGACATTTCAACTATATCCTAAGGTGCCGCAGCGCCACCCTTATTGGACGCGCTGTTACGGACACTTTTTCATACACAGAGATGGTTCTCCTCACCTCTACCCTCCATAACCAAAACCACCAAATAGTCACGGCTGACTAGTTGATAAATAAAATTGAGTAAAAATCTTCCCACATGAAAAGTTGTTTCTCCATTCACGGCTGAAGCTGTCAAAAATAAAAACCAATTATTTCTCACTACTGTGAACTGTTTTATACATTACCAAGCTTTTGGAAAACCGGGAAAAACATTTTGAACTCAATTAAAAATTATCAATGCTACTTGTTAATGAAATTATAAACTGAAACTGAAGTGTCAGAAAAATACCAGGAAACAATTTATTTTAAAAATAATTTCTTGAGTTAATGGTATGCATTCAGCATGATAACTGAATTATGATTCCATTTTTCCACTACTAGTAAAGTTGACAATAATTGCTCCTTCCAGTCAACTGATGAGTTGAATGTGCTTAATTATTATTTTCCTTATTAACCTAGGTTGATAATGGACCAATTCAAATATTCAATTAAGGGATAGTAGTTCAACAAAAACTTTAGATAAAATTATTCGAATAAAAATGCCATTAGTGCTAGTAATTGAAAAAAAAGTTGGTTCGGTGAATCTTTTCCCATGCATCGTCATTCATATACAAACGCAATACATCAATACATTAAATTACACGTAGGTCGTAGATTGATGTTTCAATTAGGATGTGGCTAAAATGACGGTGTGCGTTATTTATGATTGAAGCTAGTTATTTGTAAATATTTCACAGCCATTTAGCGATAAGCTACCTAAACCTTTAGTTTAAAAAAACTGTTGGTATTCCAGAGTTTTATAGGGTTATTCCGCAAATTCACTTGCATAAGAGTTAGAATTAATAACAATTTCCTCAGTAGAAACATTGCAAATCAGGATTGCCTTTTTAGTGTTAGGGCTAGCAACCATTACTTTTGGGCCGTCCCATCCATACGGTTCAACAATGAAAAATAGAAATCTTTTGGGTTGTTAAAATAAATAATAAACATTTTAAATATGTATATTTAAGACTCATAAATATATACCATAAATTTCATTTAATTTTCCTCATAGAATCAGAGCTATCACCAGTATTTATATCTATGGTAATTGGTTGAATGCTAATATCAACTATATTTTGCTCTGGGGCATACCGCTTTTCTATAATTTTATGAGTATGCCTAACACATTTTTCCTAAATTTGTTTATGACATTGTTGCAGTGCCTCTTCCCACATATTTATAACAAAGCTATCTGAATACTTTATATCTTTACCAATATATTTATTGTAATATGACTTGCAATTTGCCCAAACTAATTCAATAGCGTTGAATTCACATTTATATGTCGGTAGTCCCAGCAAAATATGTTTCATACAATTCAGTTTGATGAAATTCTATCCATAACCACGATGAAATGTCAATTATTTAAGGTTAGTTTTCATTGCGAACTAAATAAATAATAAGTAGATAAATAATCTTTACTTACCACAATAATTCGAACACTCGGGTGTAAGTAAGTCGTTATAACAACTGTTTACTTATTCAATTTATATGCAAGGGGCAAACAATGAGTAAAAATGTGAAATAAAAATGTGAACAAAGTATTTGGTATGTCAACGTACAAATTTGCGTTAAACTTATCGCCGACATTCATCATATGGCTATCTCTGTTTGTTATATTATGTTGTAATGGAACAAACGGTTTCATTTCGGGGGTTTAGATTCTGTGAGTAGGAAAGAGACGTACTACAAAAAGTAGTATGTGAATAATTTTATACATGGGAAAAGATTCACCGAACGAACTGTACTGTTATGTCTCACCCTTTATAGACAACATTTTAATATTACAGATATAGAAAAAGGGTCTCAAACAAAACAATGTTAATTCATTGGTAACAAATTCCACCAATCACAAAATTGACTGTTGAATGTATTGTAATTGAAAAGATAATAAGTTGATGATCATTTATTATTAACAAAAGGTAATTTCCTGTCATCAATAAAATGAACGTTTGTGAATGAATTAGGCATAAGGAGTTTAATGTCATGCAAATCATCCAGCTATGTTGAATGATGACAAAGAGATGATAACCAACAGAAAATTGTTCAATGTGACAATGTATATTGGACAATATTATGATTGAGAGAGAGATTGAAGAGGATTCTAAGGGGTTGTTGAGTAGCGGCGAGCGGAGGCTTGGCTGGTTTTAAGAATTTTGGGATTGGAAATTTGGAAAGAAAAGGCAGAAAAATTACTGCCAAATCCAAAAATCTGTTTCAAATTGATGAAAGCACTGCAGATGTAAGTCGGTCCGAGAATTCCATTCATCCATACTCAATTAGACGAAAATTGGTAGGTGATACATTCATTATAAATTGACCAAATTTACCTGAAATTCAAGAAAGCAGCAGAGTGATAATTGAAGTTGATATCAAAGAAGAGTACAGTTATGGTAGGATACTGAGCTCACAACCCAGAGGTCGTGACATTTTCATACATAGTTACACTTTGATCAACCGGATTTGGGTGTGGGTTTTCTTGTTTTTTTTCAGTTTTCTATTTCTTATTTTCTGATATTTTTATAGATAGTTACACTCTGATCAACCGGGTTTGGGTCTGGGGTTTCTCGTTTTTTTTTCTATTTCTCATTTTCTGATATTTACATATTTACTTGTTATGTTACTACTAAATTTGACAACGTTGGCGCCTATCGTTCATCTTCGGGAGCCATGCTTTGTCACCGGCTAGACGCTTGTGTACTTGGCAGAACATGATTTATTTTGTGCAACGAAAATATCACTTTAATACTCGGAGTCTAGCATACTCCCACTCGTGAATCACTGAAAAACGAAAACGAACTCAATGCTGCTTCGACAGGCTATGGGTCACTGAAATTTCGAAAGATACCTGAAGCCAGAGTAGGGACACTTTGAATGTGCGCGGGTGCTGCGACTTTGAGAGTCCCGTCAGTATTAAAATTGCTAGTCCAATAAGAACCTAAGTAAGAACTGTGACGCCTTAAGTGGTAGCTGCAGATACTTCCACATATGTCTGCGCTGATATCCTAACCTAACAGCTGTGGACCAAGGTTCATTACGTCATATGTTCCAAATTGATAAAAGCACTGCAGATGTAAGTTGGTCCAAGAATTCCATTCATCTATAATTAATAAGACGAAAATTGGTTTGGTAGGTGATACATTCATTATGAATTGACCAAATTTACCTGAGATTCGAGAAAGCAGCAGCAGTGATAATTGAAGTTGATATCATAGAAGAGTACAGTTATGTTACAGTTTGCATAATATTGCTGTATATTGCTATTCGATCTTCATTTGAAATGAACCATTCAGTATTCCACTGAGTTCCAGAAAGATGAAAAGAATGAGTTCCAGTAGCAAATATCATCAAGGCTACAAAATTTTATAGCTTTATACTGTATTTAGAAAGGAATTTCGTGCGTAAAAAGAATCAGTGATTAGATAAAATAGATTTAGGTTGTTAAATTAATTTTGATCAACTTACCATATTGAAGGATGACGTAATCTCGAAGTTTGCAAAATTCTATATCCATTTTGTTCAATATTCCAATTTAAAATACAGAGTTACAACGCCACGATTATTCACAATCTCAAGACAACATTTCTTAGGAGCACCTGTCTGCAGCCCTCTAATCCGATGTTGCCGGCCCTGTTGTTATACAACATGTGTTTACAAATATTAATTGTAACAGCCTCATTAATGAGTGGACGTGGGTCGTGTTATCAATTTTTTCATTCCAGCAAGCTGTGTATTCATCTTTCATAATTAAATATTATTGATTGTAATTATCAAGTCAGTATAAGTGGACATAAACTGCCCTTATTTTTGGCATTGAAATTGAAACAAAATATGGTTGTTCCATTTGAAAAAATTTAAATATCCAAGATTTCCAAATCTTAAAATTTTATCTTCTTTCAACACAACCACAGAATATCGATGAATCGATACCTCCGAGTGACTGTATTATCGTTGATGCTAAATTTGCATAACAAGCGTGAATATCTTTTGTTTAACGACCTATCGTATCTTTGTGTAAACTAAACCATGTTTTATATCCATCTTCAATGAGGTCCTGTCTTCTATAACTTCCAATAACATATTAATTGGAGGATCCATGGGAATGTCCGTATTCGGGGAGAGTTTATTGTTTTGTATTTACTGAATAGTTACATCTACAAATAGCTCGAACTAAAATTGATCTGTTTGAATTTGCAGCTCTCATGGTCGAAGAGGCAATCACTGTTGACAACGTTAGAACAAATATTCATTATAAATGAGACGACAACCACCAAGTGGGTTGGAGATGACAAACGGTACCTAGCAAAGTTGAGTAATAAGGTAAGTTTCATATAAATTGTAGTGAAACCACTGAACTCTTACCAAGCAGTGTCAAAACTGGTTACTGACGACCAAAAAACATCATTTTCCGTTAAAAGACTGTGTTCTCTGTTCTAATGCTCATTTCAAAATGAATGGTACTACTACTACTACTACCACTAAATGTGCAGGCGAGCCTTGTCCTGGACAACTCAAGCCAAGGTTCTGACACTGATGCCACTGGCGGGCCCATTGTGCCATTCCTGCTACCTAGGCATCCATGAAACCGAGCCCTTCAATAAAGGCCTCAACCTTTTTCAATGGATGTCTGCTTGTGTCTCCAGAGGCCATAACAGGGACTCCGAAGATTCACCTGCGTAGTGAAGCCCAGTGTGGACACTCTAAGAGAACATGGACTGACGTTTCGTCAGTCATGCCGCAACCCCTACATAGGGAACTTTCCTCTACTCCTAAGTTGTGGAGGTGTTTCCTCATACAGCAGTGCCCTGTTAGGAGTCCTGATATCTTCCTTAGCCTACTCCTTGGTAGTTCAGTGGCTGCCCTGGCATGTCCATCAGTCCATCCCTTCAGTAGAAGTTTGGATTGTCTAGGACCCTGCAGAGCATTCCAATGAGCGAGGTGCTGATTCCTCAGCCACTTCTTCGTCTCATTGCGTATTTTTTGTTTTGTTAGGCCCAGGGTTGGGCCCGGGCCGCAGAAAGGAGCTGAAGCCCTTTCCGCAGCCAGTGCATCCGCTATCTCGTTGCCTTCAAAACCAGAGTGGGCTGGAATCCATTCTAGCCGCACCACGTTCCGCCTTGCAAGATAAGCAAGTCATTCTCGACACTCGTTAGCAAGTCCTGAGCTGCTGGTATACCCACTCAGGGCTTTAATTGCTGTCTGACTGTCGGAGTATATGGTTATGCGTCGATCCACATAACCTCTGTCTAGGTTTATCTGCGCACATTCCAAGATAGCATATATCTCGGCCTGATATGCAGATACACCCTCACCCAATGGTACACAAACCTGTGTTCTTGGGTTCTTGGAGTAAATTCCAGCCCCTGCTCTATCACCGGATCATGAGCCATCTGTGTACCAGACGGTCCCATTAGGCTGTGTATTTCTCGATTTTTCCCAGGACTCTCTGTCCCGTATCATGGCCCTGTATGGGGTAGCGAAGTAGTACTTACGCAGGCATTCATCAGCCGCTCGAGCCAGAACTGGAATATCTTCCAGGAGCCGGAGCTTCTTGACGTACCTGCACTCTTCCCCTCTTCGCACGTATCCCAGCCGTTTCAAGCGCAGGAAAGTGAAGAGGCTGAAGACCAAGGATCACCTCCATCGCAACAGTTGGTGTAGTCCTCATGCAGCCAGTTGCCTCCAAACTGACCACCCTTTGAAGGCGTTCCAGTTGCGATCTAGCCGTGACGAAGGTTACCCTCGGCAACCAGACCAGAGCCGCATATGTGAGCATAGGCAGCATAAAATAAATGGTAACTGAACAGCAGACTTTTTTACCAGGAAGCACAGAAAATTGAACGAAAATTTGGGAAAATCAGAGTCTCAGAAAATATTATACAATGCATACCTGTTATTTTTTTCCATTAAAATGATACTAGTCAAAGCTTGTACATATGTTATTGACAGCCATTTGAGTACTGGATTCTTGTGTAATCGGTTCAAAAAATGATATGAAGATGTCTGGGCAAACCTGCAATAAACAATAAAGTAACCATACTGAGGATTCCAGGACACACTGAAATAGAAGGAAATGGAATAGCAGATGAAGTAGCAAAGGAAAAGAAATAGACAATGCTGGGAAAAAAACCGACCCTTGAAAAGATCTCTCCATGTTCTCCAATTTCTCATTCAATATTCCAGGTTTCCAGTTTCCATATTCCTCCTCCACTTCCTATTTCAGCATTATTTGTATTTTATTCCTGTTATTATTTTTCCTCTTGAATCCGATCTTATTTTTCCCATTTTCATAGCTTCCTTGGTTTCCGGTGCTCCCTTTCACCTTCTTTCTTTAGTTTTTTGTGTTCCTTTATTTTGTAAATCTCCGTATTTGTTTCCTTCAATTTCCTTATTTTCGACTTGGTCATTACTTCCCGTTTCATATACTTCATTGTTCACTATTCATGTATTTTTTTTTAATTTGGCCTTTAATTCTTGAACTTTTGCTTCTTTGAGTTGAGTTGAGTTGAGTTTGAATTCCCACTTTCTACTTGAATCTTATTTGTAAAATCCTCATCAATCCCCACATCTAGTACTCTCAAATTCATAATTATTTGTTTCGATAATTCTATTTTGTTGGTGACGTTCCGGAATTTAATAAGTATAGGTCGGCTCCCGTTTGTTGTATCCAATTTTTCACATCTCTCCAGCATCGTTTTGTAGGTCTCAATATCGTAGAATTTTTTTTCATTACTTTTTATTTCCATTCTACTATCTGGTCTGCCTTTTGTTTCCAAATTTTTCATTCCTATCTCTCTTTCTAATGACTTAATCGTCTTTTCTTGCTTCCCTACTTTTTCTTTCAATTGAATATTTCCTCATCCATTCAATTTCGCTCTTGGAGAAATATTCTCCACCTTTTTATACAAATAAGTTTTCAGTACAGTGATTCCGCGCAACTCTCGAAAATTTAGGTTTATTGTTAAGCTGAATAAAACCCGTCCTTTGATTAAAAAGCTTTGTTGCCAGACCATAAGTAATTTCTAACAAGATAAAATCAACCAAAACAGGCACAAATATGTGTAATAATATATTTCCAAATATCCTTCGTCAAATCAATATCTACGTCAAATACGCGACAGTAGATCACACCATGATGCCAATCCATTACAAGATAGAGATATTTTGTATGCCAATATCAGAGCAAAATAACAAAAGCGTTAGTTCCACAAAATAAATCATGAAGTGAGCTTCTCAATGTGACAAACTATCATTTTATCACTAAAAATATGAGGCTTGCCGTGTCTGTAATAGTCACCACATTTCAATCAACAGTAGTGCAGCTCACCTCGTGGATTTGGTCATTGTTGCAGATTTCAGCATAATATTCAGTCGCATGATTGCGAGATAGATGTCGCTAAAATAACAGATGTGGCTCACAGCATTTCTACTTAGTGTCGATCTACCAGGACATATTGAGATTAAATTAATAACGTTCGCAGATTGTAGGTTGACCATTGTTGGAAAACACAGTTTTTTCATTGAGTCCAGCATTTAAATATCAAGTTATCATTGACTAATACAACTTTCTCGAGCAATTGGTCGTGAGTAGCCAATTCATCATTTGTGTTTCAATAATTAGTGGCGCCAGGATAAAATTGAAAAAACCTTCACAGATCACGACTTTTTTCAGTAGATACTATTAAATATCATTTGAAAACTTTGCTCATTGCCGCATTGTCTTGTATTAATAACTTCATTCCCAAATATCTGGCACGAGTTACTTCCAAAACTTATATAGCTGCCTAGAAAGGCGGACTAAATGCTCCATATATTTAGGCATTCATTTTAATATGTTTTGTTCAGATCTCTATTTATCTAATTACGATCGCTTAATCCTAACATAGCGCAGATTATGAAGTTTTAGTTTAAAATTAACTGAGCCGACATATAGTTTCAACCTTATACAAAATACAATGTGCTTTCCATAATCTACCTAATCCGATAATGTTACATATAGTTACTGTTTTAGGACTGGTGTCTCCATATAAGATACACATTAAACTCAGACGCTGGGCTCTATGAGTGCCTGGTATGTACTCTCGATAAATGCACGAAAACAATTGTATCGTTGAGGTTAAAAGGTGAGTCTTTGTCAGGATTTGATTTTTCATATTTAAATATCAATTAACACATTGAAAATTCAAACTATAATAAGTTTATATAGTGCCATCTACATTAAAACAAGCGAATATAAGGATGGTATTATAACGGAATTAAAAATGTAACATGTGACTTGAATTTGAAAACCATGTATACTGGAAATACTGAAATATTCGTAAATGCCAAGCAGGATTCCCTAAATTTTGCAGCTGTGATGACAACGCTTTTGTTCTACATTATGATTATTCAATTACCTACGCTCACCCTCGAGAAAACGTTTCGCTCTATTTGTTTATTCCAGGAAAACTATCAATCCGTTGGATTTTATATAGAATATACAATAAGTAGAGCTGAAGTGAAATCTTTCGGAGTACTTAGGAGTTAAATTCACATTTAACGGACTTTTCCTGGATAATTTCAAATTTTGCGAGCAAAAAACAAGATTATCACAGGGAGTAGTGCTGAAAATTATGAATTTCTCTTATAAAGTAGACTTGAATCCAATCTTTATAATAATGACGTGTTTGAGCTCTTCGATACTTATAAGTAGATACGGATAAGCAAAAAGTAGTTTAATGTTAAGTATCCTCGATTCATTATACAATTTTTTCGTTGAAAATAGCTTTTTTAGGATGATTTTTGGAATAGTGTTTTGTGTGGTCTCTAAAATTTTAATAGTGGTGTGAAATGCTTCACCCCAAGCTACTATACAGTAAGTATCTCAATGAAGATTCCACCAGAGAATTATAAAGTATTAGTGAGTTTTTCTTTGACAGAATTTCTCTAAGAACATAAAATTTATGCATTAAGGCTCTCAATCTATTGCTAGCATGGACAATATGTTGTGACCAGCGTAGGTGTTGGTCAAGTATAACACCTAAATATTTAATTTGGGACACTCCATGTATTAGGGAGCAGTTACAATCGATTTTTTGACATTCATTAGTGTGCAGTTTAATTTCAAAGTTTTCCGATTGTTTAACGATGGTTGAACTGAAAGTAATACATTTTGTTCTCAACACATTTAAGGTTATTAGATTATCATCTAACCATAAACTTATCTTCTCCAATGCTGTTTCTGCGGTGAGTTTGACCTCTTGCCATTCTTCACCAGTGAAAATAATTACAGTGTCGTCCGCGTAGCATATGATTTTACCAGGGAAGTTATGAATTTGTGTAATGTTATTCATATACACGAGAAAAAGAATTGGTCCTGATACGGTTCCTTGTGGAACACCCACCTTCACTAGGGAATTAGAGCTCCTGTCTTTTCCGATTTTTACGCGCTGGGTTCTGTTTGATTAATAGTTCTTAATGAGTTCTAGTGCTACACCTCTTATGCCGTAGTTATTTAGTTTGACAAGTAGAATGTTATGTGAGACGGTGTCAAATGCGTTGGCTTAATCGAGAAATACTGCAACACATTTTAATGAATCATTTACTGCGCCAACCGTCTTTTATAGAAAATTAAGTACTGCATCTGCAGTGCTTGAATTTTGAATAAGCCCGTACTGACTATCTGTTATAACATTATGAACATTAAAAAAATGTAATAAACTGCTTTTAACCGCATTTTCAAATATTTTGTTATTGATTACTGAAATTGGCCTATAGTTGGTTAGTTCTCTAGGGTCACCGGATTTGTATACAGGGGTTACAACAGATTCCTTCCATTGAATTGGAATTTTTCCTGATTCAAAGGAGAGATTAATAATATGCGTTGATGGAAGAGTAATATATGTATGTATGTTTTTTATTGTAGTCGCTGTTAGATTATCTGTGCCAGGTGCAAAGTTATATTTTAATTTAGCTATTAAAATAATTACTTTATTTTCTGTTATAGGTTTTAGGAATATATTTGATTCAACCGTATCCTTCTTAAAATACTTATCTGGAATTTCAACTTCATTTATTTTATTAGCCATATTTTCACCCAAATTTGTAAAAAAATTGTTACTCAAATGCGTCTGCTTTTGATTTATTCTGGTTGATGTACTAATTTTTTTCTGTCAAGAAAACATATTTGTATTCTGTGTAAATATAATTAATTAAATCGCAGAGCGCTTTCGGCTATTAAGCCATCTTCAGTGCTTACCTGCAAGTAAGTAAAAAAGTTGGAAAATATAAAAGAAGTAGATAAAGAATTACTTACTCGTCAGGTAATTTGTACAAGAAACTTTGACAACACATTGACGTCATAAATTAAAATAACATTGAACTTAAAATGATCCCCTGTTAAGGGTTTGTTGAATCTAGATGTTAAACATTATAAAATTTTGTTAAAATTATTTTAGACAACACGTGTTCGTCTAACGGATGTTGAAGTGACACTCCTTCAATTTTAAAAATTAGCATATGACAAATGACAGTGAACATAGAACTCAATCATTCTAACAGGAGTTTAAAATTGACATTGTAGAAATCTTCTTGAAATGTCCCAAAACAGATATGTAAACTTCCTAAATGAAAATATAAATAAATAATTTGATATTAAGGTCTAATGAGAACCTATCAAGTTATAAAATAATGAAAAAGATTAAGGGTCTAATGAGAACCCATTACTAAATCTAATTCAAAATAGAAAATTCACATATATGTCAAGAGAGATCCAAAAATAAACAAATTAATTTAAACAATTAAAATATTAATGCAAATAATAATGAAATAAATTATCTGAGAATGATTCCAAACAACATAATTAAATAAACATTGTAGTCTAGTAGTCACCAATAACAAAACACATCTAATAAGGGAAAATAAATTTGATTAAAGTCTAATGAGAACTCAATATTCAAATCTAATTCCAAAAACGAATAAGATTAAGGGTCTAATGAGAACCCCTTTCCAAATCAAATTCAAACTAGATAATCAATTAATAATTAATAGTCAAAGGGACCTCCAAATACAATAACCATTCGAACAATGAAGTATGTAAAAACCAATTACAGAAGTTATTAAAAACTATTCAAATCCACAGAAAAAATAGTCAATTATATACCAAGTAATATCTCAAAAACTAATGTGAGTGATCTTTAATTAGAAAGATCTGATTTAGAGTCTAATGAGAACCCATAACTCAAATCTACTACTAATAAGAAGAAGATTAAGGGTTTAATGAGAACCCATTACTAAATCTAATTCTAAAAACAACTACAACAAAAGTTCAGAAAAATTTTAAAATAAACAAATGGAACATATGGTATCAGCTTGATTATGTTATGGATAAATATGAATATCATCATAGAGAGAGGATTAGTATGTAACAAACAAATTACAGAATCTATTGAAAAAATCTTTATATATATTTAAATCTAATGGTCAAATTATACTTTAAAAAAATTATTTAAAACAGAAGAAAATATCCCAAAAACCAATGTGAGTTGTTTTCAAAGAGAAAGATCTGATTTAGAGTCTAATGAGGACCCATTACTCAAATCAACTACTAGCCAGAAAAAGATTAAGGGTTTAATGAGAACCCATTCCTAAATCTAATTCAAAAACAACTATAACAAGAGTCCAGAAATATTTAAAATAAACTATTAATCTTTTAAACGTCTATGTAATGGAATATAAGATCTATTCAATTGTACTTGTTTATTCAAACAAAAACTATTGTCTTGTAATTCTTCACTAATTTGTAAATCCTCAGGAAAATCTAACCTATTAAAATTTTTTGATATAACCTCTTTTAAAATTGTTGAATTACGATTAGGACTAAAAGTATGCTTATTGAATTTCAAGTGATGACCAAAAGCTGAATTCTCATATTTACTCAAATGTTCACCTATTCGAACTTTTAAAGGTCTACAAGTTCTACCTATATATGAAGCCTCACAATCGTTACATTCAAGTTTATAAATACCACTTTTTGATAATTTATTAATTTTATCCTTTGAATTGACCAAATGTTTACTCAAGTTGTTAGTGCTCTTAAATGAAAATCTGACTTTATAGATATATTTTCAATTTGCTTTGGCTTTTTGGTACTTCCTGTAATGTCATTTATAACCCTCCATATTTTCTTGTAGTTATCTCCAGCTTGTGAGATTTTATTTTGATAATGTTCGTTTTTTGTTTTTCTTATTGGGAAATGGAGTTTATTTCTATAGCTTTTATAGTGGTTTTCGAGCTCTAGAGTATAATTTTTTGATAATTTCTTTTTTATATAATCTCGCTGCTTTATGGAATTTATTAAACCAGTTGTTATCCATGATTTTAGTTCAACTATATTATTGTTAGAATTTTTATTTTTAACAGCTGTGTTGTTCTGGATGAGTTTATCAATTTTATTAAAAAATATGTCGTAATCTCGTTGCGGATCAGTACAACCAATTACATCAACCCAAGTTACTGTTTTCAAAGATTGTTTTACATTTTTAAAATCTATAACAGAAAATTTGTTTTCTAATTCCGTTAAGTCTTGTTTTTGTGAGGAAAAGGATATTAATGCAATAGGGGAATAATAATTTGTCATATCTGTGTGGAATATAATTGGTTCCATTTCAATGCTTTCTTTCGAGGTTTTCTGAGCTCTAATGAAAATATGATCAATGGCAGCTTTTACTCTCATCGGTTTATTTATATATGAAACAAAACCTTTAGAACTTCCAGGTGATTTTACAGAGAAGCCTTTAATTTTGGACTCTAAGTACCCAATATCTGAGTTGTTAATATTTGGAGAACACAAAAGAGTGAACCATCATGGAAGGGAACAGTAATAAATAAGTTGGGGTAATCATTCTGGATTTCAGGATTGAGATCGACTGTAAAACAGAATTCCCACAGGCAGAGCAGCAGCTGAAATGAGGAGAATCTTAGGTCTCATTATCTCGATTATCTCGGATTTTCGAAAAAAGTGATGGGGATCATTTTTGTAGATTATGAGACGATTTCCATTTTTTAGTTTAGTTTTTTCTCGATTAAAAACACCTGTCTTGACCTACAAATTGAGCCCAAAGTGGAGTCTTCAGGGACTTTTCAGGAGATTTATCCTTCAATTTACTGGACTATCAATAGTTGTCAAAGAGTGAAAGTTTTTGGAAAAATAAATGATTTTTTACGGATTTCAATATTCGGTACTTCTAGCCGGATAACACATATATTTACAGGTAATATCCACAACAGATGGTTCGATGCAAAGCTTGTTTTTTGTCAAGATAACTGTCGTTTCAAGTGAGGGGTTTGAAGTTATAACGTCTACATAATATATGACAGGGAGAAGTCTCCCTTTATATAATTTTTGACGTGTATTTTCCATATTTTCATAGTGTCGTCTTCAGAATTATGTGGAGTGGTGAATTCACATTGAAACGCTCTTTATAAATATTTTTAGTGATTAAAAATACGTCTAGGCTCCTTTCCACACGTTATATGGCCATAAAAGTTACAAACCACAGACTATCACAATAAATTGCTGAATATTTCCAATTAAGAAAATGATAGAATCATCCACTCTCCATAAGTATATTTCTCCATCCATCGGAATCAATCCAAAGAAATATTCCAGAGTCGAAAATGTAGATATCGTATTCTGGTTAATAGTATTATTTAAAATTTTTGCTCATCCAGAAATGGCTTGACTTTCATACTTCTTATTCGTCCCAAATCAAATAAACTTGTGAGTAGGAGAGGAAAAAGGGGTTAATAGATTAAACGGTTTCATTGAAAATGAAGGGTATAATATTATGGATGATGTACTGAGTGCTTGGAAAATCTTTGGTACCACTCTCCTTATTAATGCCCTAGATTGGACAAAAATATGATATCGCGGGGCATTCCAAATTTAACAGTCAACCGCTCAAATCATTATAAGTGTTTTTTATATATTAACGATACGCCTCACGATTTCATTTTTTTGTCTGAACAATACATCCAAGATTGATCAGAATATTGGTGTGTTCACTGGTACCTGAGACCCACTTACTTATCCTCCACCTTTTAATACATTCTCAACATCATTATTATCTATTATCTCCATTTTCAATAAAACAATTTATTTAAAAAAATTTGCTTACTCATTATATTCTCAAGTTTCCAGTTTTATATTTTGTTACGTTATATCTCTTTTTATATTCATTTGATTCATTGCCTCATCATCACAAAGTTTTTTTCCTCACAGTTTGATGAAGTCTATCTCAATAGATAATCCCTCCAAAGTCTTAACTCGACTCAGGTCCACGTATGCTTGTCTTTGCTCAATAATCCCGAGGCTAAATACACAACTGCGTGGTCTTCAGTGTGAATTCTGTAAATCCTTGAAGCCCATGAACAATCAGGTGAGCATCCTTTTGTCAGCTGTCCCATAATTGTGGAGAATGTATGACTTGAGAGTATGTTCCGTCTCTTCCTATCTATCTGAACTAGGGATCGATTCTTTGGTACTTTGGGCTCGACAAAACCCAACAATTTCGGTGATGTATAAGATACTTCTGTAATCGTATATAACAATTATGAAGGGTGTACATATGACATCCACATAATATGTATGAGAATTGATCAATTTCATATCAGATGGATATGATTCCATGTAAATGGGCAATCGAATATTCTGTACACGCTGCGAATCTTATTGTTCTCAGAATTTCAGTGTCATAATGATACCTGGATAATTCTCATGATGTTTCACTTGTTATTATAATATGGTAGGAAGTATTTGTTGTATCGGGGAACACAAGATTCAGGTAAAAAGGAAGATTTAGTTCACTATTGGCCATTTTGATTAGTAGCATATGTGGAGACTCGATTTTCAGATGTATAATGTTTAATAGTTATTGAACAATGATGATCTTTAATATTTATAGAAGTGTATTTTATTGAATTCTTAAATTATTACAGATCACCTAATCAAAGATTAATTATAATTGAGGTCAACTGAATCATTTAAGGTTATTATGAAATGAACAAAAAAAAGCAAATATGTTGATCACAAACAAGTTTCCATTGCTTTTATTATCTATTCCTTTTTCATACAGGTTTTTTTGCTCCAGGCTTCATTATCTGAAAATGGAAAAAAAAACTTTCATCAAACAGAGCCTAACTTGAATCTCAACATTATCAAAACTTCCAAATAGTGAGCTGTATTGAAATAATGACAAAAAATTGAACTTGAAACCAGGACCATGTATCCCTTACGTAAGACCTGCACTACAAACGGTTCCTACCGCTCAATGTTTTTTTCGATATCATAAGCTATAATAACCATCCTGCTCCGCTCCTCGTCCTCAAGTTCAGTTGAGACACGGACTTGACGTTTCTGCATACACTCGTGAGCTTGACCCCCTGCATCTCGCTCTCCTGACAAGTATGACGTCGACACGCACATTCCAGTGCATCTTACACATCACATAATAATTTCATGTGGCCCTTGCACAGATCAAATCCCACTTCTGATATATAGGCTGGAAATGAGAGAAGAGGAACCATAACTGTTCGACCCAGGACCTCCTCAACCACAGAATCCTTAGATAACCCCTGAGCTACGGACTATAACTACTCCTCAACGTTCGATTCGATATAATAAGCAATTATTACCACTAGGACACATACAAATTACATTTACTTATGGAGAAAATTGTTATGGGTTGAAAATTCTACTCAACATCAGCGCATTCGAAATAAAAACGAATTGCACAACCAAGTTTTCAACTTTGTTCGATTTTGTTGTCGACTGCCTATTCTCAAACTGACAACTGGATTAAAAATGTCGCGAAGATTCGGTATTGCATCTAACGATTCAATTAATTTACCAGTTGTACTTTCCACAACTGTAGTTTTGAGAAAAAATGGATACTATTTGATTAAAATTGATAAACTTTGTATTGAAAATTATTAAACATCAAATTGGCAATCAATTTTTTGAAAGCTACAAAGTAAAAAATTATCCTATCGAATACTCCTCGGGTCTTGATAAATACTCAAAATTTTGTCGTAGATAATCCTTCAAGCGTGTTGCTCAAAGATAATATTATAATATTATCAAGCAACACGCTTTCAGCATTCTCTATGACAAAATTATCTCGGTATTATCAAGACCCTAGGGGTATTACTACTGAAAATTCTCAATATTTGTATAATTTTTGACAGAGCGGTGACGTGCAACTCGGAATTGATATCATGATTGTGATACGTCGGACTGAATATATTACAAGTAGCCAAGTAACTATTCTAACGATTTTAAATAGTTGTTTTAGTTAGGCAATACATATTCAAACAAATTTGTTTTTTCCAATTGAATACCCATCATCAATAATTGAGCTATCTGATAATTTTTGTTGTGTCATTGGTCTCGCAAATTTCGAATGTATTGCCTGTATTTGGCATACGGTTAGCTGATATATCAAATGTAAATTGGACAGCTGCGGGTGTGTAATCAATCAGAACGTGAGTGATTGTTCAAACTAATATAATCATTATAGTCGATACAATTACTTTGTTTTGCTAATGTCTGCTGGTCGTCTACCGGACACAGCTAGAAAATTGGATTGTAATTATTATCGTCCCGCTATTCAAATAAATTACGGTACGCGAAGTTTCATATTCCATCAATTAGAGAGTTGATCCGTGCTGCTATTGATTAATTATTGATAAGCCGGACGCTTCCTCGCAAATAATAACAAAAAAATCATTCCATTTAACAGGAAACCGTGAAAAATAATACTTTAGTTCAACGAAATCATTATCGCGATGAAAAATGGGGTAACTACCTATCAGAAAAAAAAAAATATTTGACAGTAATAATATAGCTATAATTAATACCTAGTGTGAAAAAATTGGTGGATGATTTAAGTATCAGTGGACCAGAAGAACATTTTTTTGGAAAACATTCAGGGAGAATATGAATTACTCCAATGCACTATAGTCTGTTTCTTATTGTCTGACAGCACGCGAAAAGGTCACAG
>CAJUYI010002611.1:1208-29862 GCA_910591695.1 Galerucella pusilla | reverse complement strand
ACACGAAGATGGTTCACCCTGTAAATAACATTATAATTTGAAAAAACGGTAAATTAAAATCAAAAATTGACCTGTTTCGGGAATTTTTAATATTATTGTTTATTTAGCTAATAATGAATTTATGCGTTACTTTATGGACGCACTGTAGTACATTTCACAATATTTCGTTGACTCTGTATCTGGTTTTAAGGATTTAATAATAAATCTATATTAATTATTATCAATTTTATTTTCAGTAACGTCGGTACCCTTAGTCGGACAAGTAACGCGTCGACAACGCTCAGCTGTCCCCCACCCACCACCGCAGTGTCTTCTAGTCTAGCACCAAGTAATTTGAGCAAACCGTGGACGTCGAATACGCAATCAATTGCTCCAACGGCGGTAACAGCCGCAGTACCCCCTACACAACTCAGCCCTGCGCCGCCGAGGCCGAGACCAACTCCACCGCTTCATTCATCGTTTCCGACAGCTCCCATGTTCGCCGCTCCCTTACCGCCACCCGTCTCGAGGGCCAGTCCCATGTCGGTACCTACGTCGATACCATCCTCCAATCCCAATCCATTTTCGGCTGAAAGTTTGTTTCAAACCAACAAATACCCAACGAGTAAGTACATCATTTGGTTTCTTGGTTAATTTTTTTTCAGTACTAACAAAATTATTCCTTTTTGTACCCTTCTATACCTTCAAGTTTCTTATCATGAACAGACTCTTTGCGAAGTTACTTCATCCAAGAAATGACATTTCTAAGCAATGGGCTTGTTTACTAAAATTTTTGAATCATTTTTAACTGTCGTAAAACAAAGGACTAGGGATAAAAGTATGATTCTGAAAATTTCATGTCAATAGAATATGTCGTTCTCCTAATACACCCAATAGTCCATTGGAATGTTACATTTTTTAGGCCTTACCTTGCGTTTTTTAGAGGACGCAATTTTATTTCTTTGATGTGTAGGGGAGGTCAGTGTAAAGCTAAGAACAAGTTTGTGGGGTCGCAACCCTTGTCCCACGGCCACCATCTTGAAAATAGGGGTTGAAATGGTGTTTACGATATATCTCTAAAACTATTTATTTGATCAAAGAAATTTGTCAACATTTTTTGTTGCAAATTAAATTCTCTACAACTTTGGTCCAGTAACTTTTTGTCGTAGAACTATAAATAAAAAAGTTATAAGCGAAAATCTTCAGAAATTCGAGAAAAAAATTTATATTTTTCGATGTAACTTTTTTTTTGATCATTTTACGAAAAAATGATATCTGACCATTTTTGTAGATTGTTTTTTGAGGAACAACTTTTATTCACATCATTTTTTCATTAAGTCAATAGCTAAGGTTTTACAGCGCTCCGAAGTGAGTACTATTTTTAAGGTCAGGTTTTATGTACGGAGATGTCATTGCGGATAACTTGCTGTTTCTTCATGCTTTTTCCGGATGTGACACAACTTCAGCTCCTTACAATATCGGTAAATGAAATTTGTGAAAACCCTGGAGAAACATTTAGAGATTGCAAGTGGAACGGCTTTGTTTCTCAACAAGAGAGTTGACCCTGCTTTGCTCACTGTAATTGGTGAACGTTTTTTTATCTCTTTATACGGTGGTAATAAAGATGATAATTCTCTTGACAGCCTAAGATACAAACAACTCGCCAAGGCAGTGACAAAAAGTACATTTAATTTATCTTCACTTCCTCCAACACAAGACACAGCTCGCTTTCATACTTTCCGAGTCCGGGGCTGGAAAAAATGTGGAAAATTATTGATGCCAGTGCAGAACTCTAAACCTCCAGCACCCCCTGAGCTTCTAAAATTGATCCTTTGCAAATGCAAAGGAAACTGTGGAGCGATGTGTGGATGTCGAAAAGCAGGACTGAAATGTTCTGCAGTGTGCATCCGTTGTTCCGGAGAGACTTGCAGCAACGTAATGGAACTCTCAGAATTAATAAATGAAAATGACTTTGATGATGAGCCGCCAACATTAACACCCCTTCTTTCTCCAGTTCTCCCACTGGTATTTAATTCAGAAAGCCGATCAGATGCTGAGCCGCAGCCTGGGTCCATCGAAACGACTAAGGACGGAGTAGTTCTAATTTAGAAAATCACCGTGGATGATTTCGGAGCGCTGTAAAACCTTAGCTATTGACTTAATGAAAAAATGATGCGAATAAAAGTTGTTCCTCAAAAAACGATCTACAAAAATAGTCAGATATCATTTTTTTGGTAAAATGATAAAGAAAAGTTACATCGAAAAATATAAATTTTTTTCTCGAATTTCTGAAGATTTTCGCTTATAACTTTTTGATTTATAGTTCTACGACAAAAAGTTACTGGACAAAAGTTGAAGAGAATTTAATTTGCAGCAAAAAATGTTGAAAAGTTTTTTTTAGCAAATAAATAGTTTAAGAGATATATCGTAAAAACCATTTCAACCCCTATTTTCAAGATGGTGGCCGTGGGACAAGGGTGGCGACCCCACAAACTTGGTTTCAGCTTTACACTGACCCCCTTACACATCAAAAAAATAAAATTGCGTCCTCTAAAAAACGCAACCCCAAATGTAACTTTTCAATGGACTACAATTAAACAAGCATACCGAGAGCGAGGCGAAGACTATGACTGTGACGTCACCGCATATGAAAGTTAATGTGCACTAACATTACGCTTCTGACTGTAACGTGCCTCGCGTATTTTGAATTACCTACAAAATTTTCTGTGAATAAAATAAAATGTGTGGACCTAATTTTTAAAAAGCAGACTCATTAAATCTTCCAGAAGTGGACTTTCTAATGATTATGAAGTTTTTTAATCAAAAACACGAGTTTATTAAATTATAATTTTTTACTATGTGACACATCGTTTTTGTGTTTTCCGGCCGGAATGATTAAAAATGTCAATATTTTCATAAATACATGCTCTCTCAAATGATATACAGGGTGATTCCAGATGTTTTATTTTATTCCTGGTCTGGTGGACAAAATTACGGAGATAACGCTAGAGGTTACTCAGTAAAAAATTGCAATTTTTTCAACTGCAGACTGCCCAATTAAAGGAGCTTCTCCAAATGCTATTTACGATGAATGTATAGTGGAAATTAAATCACCAATGTTGAAACTAGCTAAGTAGTCATCTAAACGAAAACAGATCGGCGCGGTATCCACTCTCTGAACGAGAGAATTCATATGCGATGACGTCACGCCTGGAATTCGGAGTGGAGTGCTGTTTAATGTTTATAACTTCTTTTAGGCGACTTAGGAGTGTCGCTGACGTCTCATTTTTTGCACAGAGCCTCAAAATGATGTGCTCTTCCTAATGGTAAAAAAAATAAAATATGTAAATGAGCCCATTCATTAATTCTACTACCAAAAATTTCACCTCAAAAAAGCTAGCAAGATGAAATAGAAGATAAGAAGGAAGAAAATAAAGGTGATAGTACCCCATGAAGATATCATCTTCCCACCCAGGGAAGATTCAGTTCAAGTGCCTGTGGTGTTGAGCCCAACCCAAGCGTATGAATGAATGAATGAACCCCATGAAGATGATGTGACAGTTTTATGAAACAAATTTTCTATAGGAGTTAAAATATTTTCCAGATCAAGCCGATATGTTGAGAAGAGAGCTGGACAGCAGATTTTTGGCTTCACAAGATCGAAGCTTAGGGGTAGCTCCACCACCTTATCTGAGAACGGAGATGCATCAACATCAACATCATCACACTCACGTGCATCAACATACGACATCGTTACTACCTCCGCCGGCCGCTTCCAGTTTATATCCATCGCAATTGGTAAGTTAATTATAATTATTATTAAAAAAAAATCTTTATTATTTTAATATTCAGCTTAATTAATTTATTTATGAATTATTTATAGATTTATACCGCATAATGTTTATAAGCAATCAATTAAAATGGAATTGCAATAAATTTTAATCGGCCGGTTTTATTTTAAATAATATTATTCATTTCTAATGGATAGCATAGTCGATTGAATCGGAATGTGGTATTTTTCCATGTCGATATTTTTTTATATACCGGTTGTTTGATTAATAGAGGTAACTCTCTGTATCTCAGGAAATATTTATCGTACAGCTTGGAGAAAGAAATATTGGCAATAATTAGATCATATTTGTTTCAGTACTTTTTCCTCTATATGTAAAATAATTTTTACCATTTTTTTAAATTCCATCCCCTCTCAAGTAAATGAGAGAAAACAATACGTCACTTTTTTTAAAAACGTGCCAAATTCATATAATGGGACATCTTTTCACTTTTTGGCACAATAGAACTTTCAGATTTCAGAGAATGTTATCCCAATATATACAAACACACTGTATTGATTTTTTTTTAGGATATCATTTTTATATTTTTGCTCCAGGCTATTGATCTTACTCAGGTCGTGGTTCTAATTTTTTTTTTCAATAAAATTTTCAAATCTAGGAAATTATATTTTACAATACAAAATTACCTTACATCCAAATTTTGTGTTTGAATAACAGTTATTTTATTTATGAACAATTATGATTATATTGATGAATTTTGTATTTGTTCCAATTATATTATTATTTTCATTCTTATCCTGATTGTTAATTAACCTTTTCCCCTATGATAAACTCCCTTTAATTTTGATATTTTAAATTAATGTCCAATTTGAATTATTTGATATTTACTTCCCTATTTCTTTCCTTCATGCATAATTTTAATTCTCCATATCATACGAAACTTCTTATCTATTATCCTATTTTTTCTTTTAAATTTTGTGAATAGCTTCCAATATTTTAATTCATCCAATGTATTTTTTATTCCCATTCATATTTCCATAATTTTAAACTTCCATATTTAGTTTTACTTCTTTATCCTCCCCTTATTTATTTTAGCAACCCTACTATAATATTATTTTTTAGATGACCCTTATTTTCAATTAAACATTTTTTATTGGCTTATTTTAGCTTAAGACCCAAATCATCATTTGAATGAGGCTTTGTTCTTTTATTTTTTTTATAAAATCATTGACCAGAAACTTCATAATCTATCACATTTCATAGTTCAATTATATTCAGATTTTTAGGTTAACATATTGACACATTTTTATAAAAAGATCAATCTTAACGAATTATTTTTTTTAACAGTCTTTAACACCAGTGGAACCTCTTGCAAGACGACGGGAGAGTAGTGTAAGTATCAAAAAATATCTCCACAATAATTTCACCAACCACTTGAAAAAAATAGTCAATTCTCAGTCAAATTCAAAGTAGCTATTGTACAGTAGTCACCCCTGAACTACAACTTGCACGCTACTAAGTGTTTTACACTGGTTGTAATAGATATGAAACAATCTTTAGTACATCTAAGTAAATGTGACTTATATTTTTTTGTTAATTATTTTATATTTTTAGTTTAAGGACATTCCAAAGCTTGGCGGTGTCGATTCGCCGTTCTATCGTCAAAATATCGGTTTACCTGGTACTTATCCAGGATATACGCCGAGTTTGATGCATCCGGGAATAACTACAGGACCAACGCCTTTTGTACCACCCAATCATCTTCCAACGTTCCAACCAAAGGTATATAATTAAACCTATTTTTATTTTTTTTATTTCAATCATTTTCATTTAAAAATAAACATTGCTAGTACTAAATATTGAATTACTGATACATTATTTGGAAATTATTTAATTAAAATTGTTATTAATGATAAATTTGCAAAAAAACTCAATCAGTTCTATAAACATATTTAATTATTTAATTAAGAGTATTTTTGATGAAAAAAATCCATTTAATTCTATAAATATATTTAATTATTCAATTGAGTGTTTCTATTTAATGATGAATTTTCAAAAAAATCTAATTAATTCTATAAAAATATATTTAATTATTTAATTTAGTGTTTTTATGATGAAATTGTCCATATATCCATTTGAAATTTTTCACAATTTTGCCTAGAACCAATAGACGTGACCTTTTTGAAAAATTATAAAAATAATGTACCAGTTACATTTGGAAAAAATCAAAGCTCAACAAAACGGACTATTAATTTTGAGTTGTTTGAAAATTTCCAGAATTTTTGATGTTTCTAAAAATTAATGAAAGTAGCTAGAAAAAAAAATACAAAATAAAAGTCACATTATTCCTTAGCTTCTAGCAGCTCTCTCTATTAATATTCATGATATTATAAAAATCAATAGAAATCAAATTAGTTATTTTGGATTTTTTTTCTAGCTCCTACCACTTTCTTGAAATTTTGAATTTTTATTTTCCAAAATAGATATTTCGATATTTTTGAGCAAATATCAAAAATTCCAGAACTTATCTCGAAATTCGGGTACATGGGTAAATATTTTGGGAATATCGTATCATTGTATGCTGCATGCGCTACGCCATTGCCTTCCCCCCTAACAAACGCTTTTTCTTTTGTCCACAGTCGATGAACCCTCAAGATCCATCCAAGCCTAAAATTGTGGTACGTAACTTTTTGTTTGGAATAACAAAAATTTTATTCCCCCCAATTTTCAATTTTTAAAACTTACTCCTCCATAACTTGATATTTAAACAGTAAAAACCTTTTTTATGAATATTCCTTTGCTTAAAATCATGTTTCTAACTGCTTCACTTCTCATACATCTACTAATATAAATTTTCATTAATTTTAATATTAAAAAAACAATATATAAAGTGCCCTACAACAATTTTGAAATTTTCGTTAAATTGTTTCCTTTCCTTTAGAAAACTGGTAAATGGAACGCGATGCACGTCCGAGTAGCGTGGGAAATTTACCACCATCAACAAAAGAGCGGCGAAGCAAAGGGCAGTTTAGCATCGGCCACAGCCGCCGCCAAATCATCCGCCGATCTTCTTAGGCCGCCCACACACCTTTTCTCTCCAAGCGTACATTCGAGACCGCCTCACGAGATGTCTCCGTTCCCGATGTCGTTATCAAGTCACCGACCACCTGGATTCGACCAATCGCACCACCCGAGCTCGTTGTTTTCTTCACCTGCAGGACATATGGGTAAGTAACCCTTCTTGAAAAATTTCTATCGCACGCCCATGGAAATTTTTTCAAATAAATTCACCTCCAAACTTTTTTCTTTTTGTAGGTAAATCCCCTTTCACTGCCAGTTCGAATATGTCGCCGTTTACGCGTTACGGTGCCGGACCGATGGGCCCCGGCGGCGCATCTCCGTTTACGATGTCTCCTTTCGCCAGAGAAAGTCATTTGGGACTGGGGCTTCATCACGATCCTTGGCGGTCGTTGCAGCGTTCCATGCCGAATTTTCCGCCAGCCGTGAATCCTCTACCCCCAACGTTGCCGGGTCTAGGACCAGGACCACCTGCGCCTTGGACCATCAAACCCGATCCAATCTTGGAACAGAGAGAACGAGAGGCTAGAGAAAGGGAAGAAAGGGAGAGGGAAAGACTTAGAAGGGAACGAGAAGAAAGAGAAAGGAGAGAACGGGAAGAGAAACAAAGAAGATTGGAGCAACAAGTAAGTTTTTATTGATATCAATTTGTTGTTATTGGGTTAAAAAAATTTTATTTGCAGCAACAAGAACAGCGAGAACGAGAAAGAAAAGAAAGAGAAAAACGAGAAATGGAAAGGAGAGAAATGGAAAGGCAAAGGGAACGAGAAAGAGAAAGACTTATACAAGAACAACGATTGGCGGAATCTGCTAAAATGCAAGCACCGTTAATACGAGATCGATCACCATTGAGAAACGGAGATCTATCCGAGATTAGAGTTAAAGAAGAACCTAGAATAAAAGAAGAAGATATTATGGCGAGATCCGATCCTAGGTACGTATAAAAATAGATTTAAAAAAAATACTTTTTTGATATTTCCTTAAGGATAGACAAAACTAAAAAATCTCAAAAGAAATAACAATTACAGGTACAACCCCTTCTTGCGACATCCGGGATCTTTACCACCTCCAGGACCTCCAACATCGGTGTTGGATCGTTCCAGAATGCTTTCCCACGCATTACCTCCTCATCCTTATCACACACCGACGACACATTGGGGAGTACCGGCCGCAGATCCCTTCTACAGATACTCTTACAATCCACTCATGGACGCTATGAGGGCGCAAGAAGAAAGAGAACGGGCGAGTTTCTTCGGGGCTTACGGAGCTCCTCATCACCCTAGCCAACTTCGACCCAAGGTAAGACTGTTTTAAACAACTACAAAGATTTAATTTAATGATTTATTTTATTCTTTAAGGATCCTGCGTTGATGCACTTGAGAACGGTACCGGGACCCGGTCCACCACCTCCTCAGTCGAGTCACAAGATCAGCTTAACTCCACCTACCGATCTACACAAGAAAGAGGAACCACGATAGCATCGACAAAATATCGATGACGATGGACTCTTAAAATACGAAACCTTGTAAAAGATATTAAGACACCAAAAAAAAAGGAGATGGCAATAATAAAAAAATTATGGATTTTATTCTAAATTGGAAGTTTGGGGTAATATTTTTCGATTGTCGCCCAATTTACTCGAGGTGTTAGTTCATATCAAAAGCATTCGATTTATGGAATCTGAATAAAATGCTGCATTGTCGAAACGAAAGAGGGACACTCTGACTCTGAATGTTCGACATACAGAATTTCACTTGGTCGCTTGAAGAAGCCAAACTTCACTTTCGCTATCTTCAAGCGTTGTTGAAATTTGTGCGACAATGAAAAATAAATTTTTTTAAATAGAATTTTGTTGTTATCTTGCCATCTTCTTGGAGACATTTGTTTTAAATTAATTTTTTATACAGAAAAAAGTGAATAATTGTGATTGAAATTAAGTATTTTAGGTAGAAGATGCTAAAGTTCTAAGAAAATTGTACTTTTCTTATATTATTTTTTTTAATTTAATTTGTAAACATCCCGAATATTATATTGGCGTCTACCCGTGATCCATAGGGACCAAAAATTTATTTGATTTCCATTAATTTTTAGCGTTTTTAAATTTTTCGTTCGAACGATCTCTCTCGGTACATTTGAACTACTTTCACTTTAGCATCTTAAACGGAAACCTTTCGAAACAAAATAATATCAGCTCGATAACAAATTTTACCTGAAGGTGTGACCTCTAGCAGATTTTCAAAAATTTTAATGTTAGCGACCACATTTTTTAGAAACTTTTAATTTTAATTTTATGATCTCATATAGCATAATCAAAAGGGACTAAAAATCGGTCCCAGAACATATTTTTGCAATGGTTTTATATGTGTGTGTAGATTAATGCATATATATAATCGAGATGTATACAGGATGTCCCACATCCTTTTAATAAACATTTTAATGATATTTTTCAAATATATAGCTGCAAATTCAATTTTATAATAGGGTACAAGCATAAATTTTGCTATTGGTGGTAATTGACACTTTATCAGGTCTCCAACACCTTGCATGCCTATTTTTCCAAAAAAATATGAACTTTACTTTTAAAACGACTTTAAAAATCATAAAATTTGAAAGTCCGCCAAAACGCGCTTTACGTCATAAAGATGGCTGTCTCATCCGTTGACGTCACTCCATTTGTTTACGTTCTTATTCGTGTATCACGCTCTGAAATTTCCAATGGAAACTGGTTTATTTCCTATTATTAGTTATTTTTGATATCAACTTTAATATTACAAATTAATATCTAAGCAAAATATTAAATATGCGTGTACTCTATTCTACCAAATAGTCAGAGGTGAGTTAGCTCTAATCCTCATAGCTTATAATTTACATTTTACCAATAAAAAGTATATGCACTCTTTTTTTCCAAGGACATACTGTATACAATAATTTTTCACTTTCCCAACAATGTAGTTATGACCTTAAACGTCAAAATGGAAGGTACCACTGTTGCTTTCTGAAATGTAAACAATATTTCAGTATTTCTACTAAATTTTATTATTTTTTTATATGACTTTACACAGTAGGGGGATTAGGTATTCAGTAATTTTGTCTCGTTAATAAATAATCTTAGAAAATAACAACAAGGAACTACAAAAAAAAATGGAACTAAATCATCAGTCAGGTAAATTTTATTTAAAACTTCTCTATTGATTTATTTGTTTACATTTCATAAAAGCCGTTAGAACTTTAACCTGTGATTCCCTTTAACAGATTTTAAATTTGATATCGTAAAAAAAAGAAAACCTGAGGTGCATTAAATGTAAAAATTGTAATTTATGTAAATGTTCTCTCGTTCCCTTGAAATAGTAGCACACCATTTTTGTAAATAATAAAAAAATCTGGTATTGGATTATAACGTAATAGTTGAGCTTTAATTAGCATTGTAAAACGTACAGTGCGAGCCAATAAAGAGAAAAATCGTTGATATAACAAAGAGAAATAAATTAGGCTGCCCATTCTGGACATATTTTCTACTCTATCTCGTCAATTTACTTTATTCTTTGCCAATTTCATGAAAATCACGAAAATGAATTTAAGTATGCTGTTTTATTGGCTCGCTCTGTATTTTAAATCGATTTTGAGGTGATGCAGTGGTGGTAAAGGACAAATATTTGATTGTATTAGATTTCGTCATTTTGTTAATGTAGGAGAAGTATTCAGAACTGACTAAAGAGTTGTACATAATATAAAAAAAAGCTTATGGACATTTTTAAATATTATTAATTATTGTAAAGTGAGAAAAAAATATTGAACAGTTCGTTTTTTATTTAGCTTTTTTTTGTTTCGTTTTATTCTAATTTATTTTGTATATATGTTTTTTTTAGGTAATTTATTTAAGACTGATGGCCTATCATCTTCTTTCTTTTATAGTTGTGGTTTTTGCTATTTATATACGTGGTAAATGAAGGAGGGGGAGCAAAATTTAAATTTAAATTCGCAATTATATTGAAAATAATTTTGTCTATCTAATTTTTTTAATTGTCTGTGTCTATATGGAATTTGTAAAGCTTCAAAATTAGTTTTTCAAATTTATCTGTGTTTAAATTTTGATTTTGCTTTAGCGCTCCTGCGTACATTTAAGTGTTGGTCACTTTGAATGCAAATAACATACATTTTAAATCAATTTTAATATAAAAATATACTGAAAATAGTGTAAATATTTCATTTTTTTAAATTTAAACAACAAATCTATTTGCTTCAAAGTGACAAATATTTAAACATATCCCACATTTTTTATTAATTAATTTGTTACTCAGTTTACTTTGTAAAGTATGCACCACAGTACAAACAATTTTATTCAAACTAATTCGTCTTGTTTCGAAATGTGTAGTACCGTGGTACATACAAGGGTTGTGGATTTCTCTTCCCAGTTGTGACATTGTAAGCTTATAAGTCTTAAAAGACCAGTTTGGGAACATATCTCTCCAGACCAATAATTTAAAATCAGATAATTCGGAAACAAAGCAAAACTTCTTGTTTTTTAAACAATTTTAGGATAATTAATACTGCGAGTAATTTGAATCGAACGTGTTCACTAACTGGTCCGTAAAATTCTCTTGTAGATAAACGCTTTTTAAATAAATTTCAACATGTAGATAAATCACTGTGCTGTATTCAATGTTTGTTAGGAAACAATTTTTTATGTGTATGATTCTGAAAGAATCGCGTGATGTAATATATAATAAATAATATTGTTTCTATAATATTAGAAACATTAGTCATAGTTTTGCATTTTCTCTTTTCCCGATACCCGAACTATTTGCAAACAATCCCCTGGGATCTTACCCATCAAAGTTAAAAAAAGAAGTGAGCGAATTTATTTTGTTTTTCAATATGCGGGAGAGTACGTGTAAAGAATGCTTGAAAATATTTGGTATTTACTCCAAGTAGTGATAACTGTTAGCGTCATCTATCGGCAAACCATCGAACTAGAAAATAGTTCGAGGGTTCTCCGCTAGATGGCGCTAGTTGTTTTAAGTAATGCGAGAATTTACCGATAGGGGGCGCTGATCAAGTAAATAAAATTAGCGACATCTGGTGGTGAACCCTCCAAGTAGTGATAACCATCAGCGCCATCTAGCGGCAAACCGCTGAACCAATTTCTAGTTCGAGGGTTTGCCGATAGATGGCGCTGATGGTTATCACTACTTGGAGGGTTCACCACCAGATGTCGCTAATTTTATTTACTTGATCAGCGCCCCCTATCGGTGAATTCTCGCATTACTTAAAACAACTAGCGCCATCTATCGGAGAACCCTCGAACTATTTTCTGAATTTTTTTTTCCATTGGCGTACTTAATTTTTTTGGGGGGGTATTTTCTTCCCAAATTTCATTGGCGTACTCCAAAAAAATTTCAAGGGGGTAATTTTTTTGCAAAATCATTTTTTTGGAGAAAACGCTGGGATTAATGTCTGTCATCTTCGTAAAAATTATAGGTATTAATAACTCACACCAAAGGGGGTACACCCCAGTTGGCTTTGTGGGTGAAATAATCAACACATGCATCAAATTGTAATAATTTATTACACTCTATAAAGAGTAGTTAGATACGATATTTCTCTTAGACTTAATCCAAACTGAAAAAGGACAATTATTTACAGAAAAGAGTGTTATTAAATAATGGATGTGCTTAATTTTCTAAATTAAAATATTCAACTTATTTTCTATACCACATCTGCAGGGTGTTCATTCTCTTAACTTTCTTCTGTAATTGTAAAACACCATAAAGGAGGGCTTCGGCAGTTGGAGGACAGCCTGGTACGTAAATATCCACAGGAATAATTCTATCACAACCTCTACAATAAAAGAATGTTTCAACATTTGAAGTAAAAGTAATCAAGTTAATTACCTTACGACTGAGTAAGAATAATGGTAATATCCACCACCATTAGCGCAGCTACCCATTGAAATTACCCATCTTGGATCAGGCATTTGATCATATACCTTTCTTAATGCAGGTGCCATTTTATTAGTTAAAGTTCCAGCTACAATTATTACATCTGCTTGACGTGGGGATGCTCTGAAGACTACACCATATCTAAAAAACTACAGTTGAACATATTGATAAATTATTAACAAACCATACCTGTCCATATCATATCTAGGAGCAGCAATGTGCATCATCTCCACAGCACAACACGCTAAACCAAAAGTAAGAGGCCATATAGAGTTCTTTCTTCCCCAATTAAGTAAGTCGTCTAGACGAGCAAAGGCATATTCTCCCAAGTTACTTTTATCCGGTTTAAATGGAGAATAAGGTCTATTAGCTGGGACAGGTTGAGTTGATTGTTCCCTTTTTTGTAACTGAACATTTCCAAAGCTTCCTGTTAAAGATCTTAAAATATTTGGTGCTAAAACGGTTTCTTTCAATGGTACAACTGCAGTTCGTAACATCTAAAAGTGAAAGAAAATGTACAAGTTACTTTTAGGTTAACTTAATTCACATTAGTTACAGATACTTTTTAGATTCAATGGTAGTACATATAAACATATACCTACAGTTATTGCCTTTTTCTTTCGATAAATATAAAATGTTGAGGGTATTAAAACGTTTGTGGATATTTACGTAATTTCTTACATTACAAATATGCCAATACCGAATGACAATTGAGTTGACGTAGGTTCTTCTTTTTTAAAAACTAACATTACATAAACATTAAACCACAGATCTCATACGTTATCAATTGGCTATATTTTGACATGGCAGAAGACCAATAATGAAAAAACGGAGAGGAAATATTTACTTAAGCAACTGTCAATTGAAAATACGTTACGTTAAAAAATCTTGGAATATTTGGTGCTAAAACGCCTAAAACGGTCTCTTTCGATGGTACAACTGCAGTTCGTCACATCTAAAAGTGAAAGAAAATGTACAGTACTTACTGGGACTCTTCACACTATAGAATTCTACCGATCGCTCTATACGGTATATAACTATTATTATTCCAGTCAAAATTATCACTTTATACTGTCGACAAGTATTATCTCATTTTTAACCTAATAATAATATGAAATATATTGACTTTTATTGAGAAATCGTCGACAAAAGACGTGTGAATGGAGTCAATAGTAGAATTCTATAGTGGGCAGAGTCTCGGTCCAGGAGCTAATTTTGGTTCAACTAAATTCACATTTGTTACAGATACTTTTTAGATTCAATGGTAGTACGTATAAACATATACCTACAGTAATTGCCTTCTTCTTCCTTAAATGAAAAATCTTGCGGGTATTAAAACGTTTGTATACATTTACGTAATTTCATACATTACGATTACAATTACCATGCCCAATACCGAATGACAATTAGTTGACGTAGGTTCTTCTTTTTTAAAAATTAACCTGTAAACATTAAACCACAGATCTCATTACGGAGATGTACAGCATATTTATATACATGGCTTTATTTTGACATAGCAGAGGACCAATAATGAAAAAACGAAGTTACTTTAATAACTGTCAACTGAAAAACAACATAACCTTCAACTATTTTAAATAATGAATTTTCCCAGATACGAATTTTGCCAAGAAAATAAACCTTTTTTGTTAAAGTTTGTTGAAATTGCTAAGCAGAATGAGTTAAATCCCTACTGTAATCACACTGCGTATAATAAACTGTCTAAAATTTTACCTCTAGTAAGTAAAGTCTATTATAGCAATAATAGTTTTTCAAAGTCAACTCTTTTAGACAGACGTTTTATCCACATGTAACGAATATAATGAAGTAATTATTATAAATGATAGTCATGAGGACCATTCCAATGGGATGGATGTAAATAGCTTGCATCTTACTTTTAATAAATCTGTGAATGTTTTAAATGAAACGGTGTTAGATTTAACGTCAGCTATAAAAGAAATCTTAGCAACTGAAAAGTATCTAACCACATCTGTGATAAATGATCTCCATAAACCTGGTTTGGATTTAGAAACAGTTTTTAAACAATTACAAGAAGAGCTAAGTACTGAAGAAATTGTAGCTTTCGGTATTTCACTTAGATCCAACATCATCAGAAATAATCAAATAATTTCAAGTTACATTAAATATTTACTAATATATCAGGTGAGGAACAATGGGGACTTAAATATTCTAGTATAGTTCAAATAAAAGATAAAGTGAAAATTATCTAAAGGATGTATTTCCTTTATTGTTACATTTTTCGTAACACTTTAGATAAACACACTATATTTATTTGAACTATACTTCTTTAATACTTTTTTTAGTTATCGCTGGAATATTCTGAACAATGCCAACTCAATCTCAACGATTTTAGTAACAAATATCCAGATATTGTTTCTGAAGAACTCTGTTTCTACCTTTTAAATCAAACAGAAGGTTGTAGAATGTCACAATTGTTGGAAGCATTATCACCAGATTTCAAAACAAGACTTTTAAGGTATTAATTGACTGAATTTCAGTTCTTTATTTTATATAATCTACTTTTTTTGTAGAACTTTATTAACAGATTTTAAAGAACTTGAAGAGAACCACTTACCTATATTCGATATTTTATTGGGAGATAACGTAGAAACTCAAACTATTAACAAGTTAGTCGAAATAATGTCAAAATCTGCTGATAACTATGCAACGAACAAAGTATATGGTAAATTTTTACTAAGATTAATCCAGTTATTAGGAAAACAAGTTACTACATTGGAAAAACCGATGAACCATATCGTTGCAACACATAGATCAATTTGGAAAGCAAAAATACAGAAAATCTATGATGAGTTAATGCAAGACAGCTTATTAATGTCACAATCGTTTAGATATTAAACCAATTTACTTATTCGATATTTTATTTTACAAATATATAAGAATTTACTTAGCATTATTCACTGTCCTGGTTATCATAGAAACTCCATCAATGAATTTTGTACGGTAAAGAACGTTGGCATTATTGAACATACCATCTTTTAAAGATACTATTATAAACTGGAAACAAAAAAAAAACATAAATTTAGAAAATGCAAATAACTGTGAAGATAAAATTGTAACTTACTTGGCTTTTTTTGAAATGCGATTTCAACATATTTCCAATATTTTGAGTGTGAGATAAATCTAAAGCAGCATCAACTTCATCTAAAATATATAGAGGAGCCGGTTTGAACAATAACATGGCTAAAATAAGCGATAACGCCGCTAGAGATCGCTGTCCACCGCTGAGTTCTGTCAGACTTTCCTTCCAAACACCACCCAATGAAACTTTAATCTAAAAATTTTTCAATTTTATCATAGTTTGGTAAAGTTTTATCGATTAACTTACCTCTAATCCTTGTAAAATTGTTTTTCCCAAAGGTGCAACGAGTCTTGCGTTCGCTCCTGGCAATAAAGTGCTGAAAATCGATCCAAAATCTTTGGAAACTTGTTCGTATGCTAATTTTAATGAATTTTCCTTTTGTTTGTCCATGTCTTTTAACGTTTCCAAAATATTTTGCTTGTCCAACTCAACTATCCTTTCCTTTTTGCGACATTCGTTATACTAAAAACAAAAAATTGAAGAACGTGTCACGGAACACACTGTAAGAACTTTAGTTCCTTTTAAACAATAATCAAATTTTTTGAATTTGAATACACATATATTAATAAGAATTTATTTTACCCTGGATGAAACTTCATTTAACAATCCATATATAATCGATCAACAATCGATTATCGGCAAGAGTGTACCAAGTAGAAAAAATGTAAAATGGGTACAAGAGGATAAGAATAGCACAAAGAAAACAGAATATTCGGTATATAGAGAGAGAAAACAGTCTGAATAGATGTTATGTACCTGTTTTTCTTCTTGCTCGAACATACTCTGAGCTTTTGTGTTAACTATCCTGCTGAGTTTGTGTTTCTTTTCTTGGTAACTTCTAATTCTTCCTTCCAGCTCGTTACCTTCTTTTGCTGATAGTTCTTCGGCTTTTTGTAAATTCGGATTGTTGCCTTTGATTCGTTTCCCCAATTCTTGTTCCTAGAGAAAAATGAAATATTAGAGATTTAAAAAAAAAATGCATTTGTTGAATTTCACCTTGTCTTTGGCGTTTCTGCATTTTTCTTCCAATTTCAGCAAATCGTGATTGTGTTCTTTGATTTTAAGTTCCAGTTCGTTATTCGAGGCGAGTAATTTTTCCTTTTGGTGTATTTTCTTTTGAATATCTTTGTTATTTTCGCTGATGATGGCTTTGATTTTTTTTATTTCATTTTGTAAATTCCCAACTTCTACCTAAGAAAAAAAAAAAAGAAAAATGTATTCAAATTATATCATCTAGAAAAAAAAAGTATTTACAAATACCTTTATTTGTGTAACTCCCCCAGACATGTCATCTAATTGCGCCTGTAATTCAGAAATTGTTTTTTCGCAGCTTTCCATTTGCGATTTGGTATTTTCCAATCCAGTTTTCAATTCAGAAATTTCCAGATTTAACGTTTCGTATTCTTGTTCTCTCAGTTTCCATTCTTTCCTACTATTCTCCGCTTTTTGTTTCGTTTTCTTCATTTCCATTTCGGCTTCTTTAAGCTGCTTTTCTCTATAACCTTTGGTATCTTTCATCTTCGTTTCCAATTCTTTTGCTTTTCGACTAGCTTTCGCTTCTATTTCTTTACAAGATTCAACTTTCCTTTGAAGTGTTTCTAAAAAAATTCAAAGTTAAATCGGAAAAACATTTTCTTCATGAATACCCACCGATTTGAGTTTCGAGGTTGTTAATTTCTTCCTGTTGGATATGGTGAGTGGTGTGCAGCAGTTTTTGATTTACAAAATTCAATTCTTGTTTACTAAGAGCCAATTTTTGTTTCAACGAGTTATAATTTTCTTGAATGTTGCTCAATTGTTGTATTTCAGCTGTGATCCTCTCCAATTCCCTTTCTTTTGTAGCTAAAATTTGCTAAAAGAAAGAATTAACAAAAAGCCTGTATTATAATCATTAGTGGGTTAATCGCAGATGTTTATTTTACATTTAACATACCTCGTTCTTTAGTATATCCCACAGTTGTAATAACATGCTACCGCCCTTGACTGGAGCACCACCGCTAAGAACACCAGATGGGTCGATAACGTCACCATCCAAAGTGACACATTTCTTCTTGATTCTGTTATGGAACGCTACTTGTTTGGCCACGTTCAAATCTTTGCATATAAAAACGCTACTGAAAACGAACTCCATGGCTGCTTGAAGTTCTCTGTCATAGGTTATAAGAGATAGAGCTGGTCTACAATTTTCGGCACCGACCTATAACAATGAAAATTAGAAATAAAAATTTTCCAGTTAATAATTGGTACTTACAAGTTTTTGAGCGAATTCTACGGTGTTATTGTCAATTTTATTTCCTCTGATTTTATTCAAGGGGATAAAAGTGGTTCGGAGTTGAAGATTACCGCCTTTTAATAATTTTTTTCCAGTTGCTTCTGTGTCTACCACCACATTGAATAGCTGAAAATTCAATTTGGGAAATGTAACTTGTAAGAGAAAAATCTATTACTCATTATTACCTTTCCCCCCGCAGCTGTTTCTAGAGCCATGCATGCGTTGGTGTCTTGGCAGTTGATCAAATTACAAACGACTCCCTTTACTGATCTTCTATTGAAATTGGCTTCAGGGTTGGAATAGGTGAATTTTGTGTATGGTTTCCGAGCATAGAAATTGTCAATTTTTTCTCTTAAATTTCTAATTTCTTGAGTTAGAACACGTCTTTGGTATTGCAACTCACCCATCCTGTCTTCGGAATAATTAAGTTTGTTGATATTAGCCTGAAAAATGTCACTCATATGCACTAATTCAATATATTTTTAATCACCAAATTACCTCAAGAGCTTTAACTTCTTTCTCTTTTGTCTCTAGAACAAGTTTATCTTGGTCATAATCTGTTGTGTTTGAGCCCAACTCTTTACGTTTTTGATTCAATTGGTTTTTACAAGAGATCAGTTGCATATTAGCTTGTTTACTCTCAGTAATAGCATTAATTGCGTCTTCTTTAGCTTTCATGAACTGGTCTTGAAGTGTCTGTTCCTCACCATCTTCATTCACTTCCATACCTGCACTAACTGCTTCAAATTTCTTTTGTGATAGAGCAAAAGCAGCGTTATCTTCGGCGTCATTATTTTTTAAAGTTTCAAAAAGTGACTGTACTTTCGATAATTCCTGTTGTTTTATTGTGAGTGCTTTGCTGTCTTCTTTTATATTAATTTTTAGTTGATCTACTTTCTTCTGTTCGGTCTTAATGTTATCCGTTATGGATTTTACTGAAGCATTAGATTTGGCTTCAATTTTTTCTTTTTGCTTTAGTTCAGCTTCAACTTCACTAAGTTTTGCAGAAGTTTGCGTTTCTGACTTTGCGGCTATTTCTTTTATGCTCTCTTCTAATTGCTTGGCTGTCTCAGTATTATCTTGGATTTTGTTTTCAAAACCTTGTATTTCATTTTGCACTGCTTCTAAGTTTTTCAAGGCATTCTTAACCAAATGTTTACTTTGATAAAATTGCCAGCATTGATACAATGCCAACATTTTTTCAAGTTCTCTATCAACTTGCTGATATTCAAGATACTGTTCACGGTCTTGGCGTAGTTTCTTCAACTTTGGTGCTATTTCTTCAGTAAAAATCTAATAAAAATTGAAGTATTCAATATTTTAATAATATAAACATAGTCAAATACTTACTGTTCTTAGTTCTGATAACTTTGCATCCTTTTTTTCAATCAATTTATGAGCATTTTGCCTTTTTACTTCATACATTCTTGTACCTGCAGCTTCTTCAACCATTGCTAGAATCTTAGGACAATATTCAATACAAGCAATTAGCAATCGTCTTAAAAAATTACCTCTGGTGGTTTCATATTTAAAACCTTTGTTATCTTTCCCTGCATAATCAAGAAATGTGGATTATTAACATTCAACTGTATTGAACAGAATAAATCTTGTATTTTCTTATTGGGAACATTTGTTCCATTTATCATGTACTTATTTTTGCCACCTAATACAATCTGCCTGGTGATTGTTATTTCTTTATAATTCTCAAAACCTGGAGGACATTGTATTTGATTGGTATTGTCAAAAGTTATAGATACTGTAGCTTTATTAACACCAGCTTGTCCACTTTTGTAAATAAGATCTTGAAGACTAGCAGCTCGAACCTATAAGCATTTTGTTTAACAATAAAGTACTATCAAAAGGAATAATGTATTTACATGAGTGAGGTTTACAATTCCTAATACAAAACATATAGAGTCAAGTATATTTGACTTTCCACTTCCATTTAATCCAGTAATTGCATTGAACTGCTCATCAAAGCCATTTATTTCAGTTCGCTGTCCATAAGACTTGAATCCATCCAAAACAATGGATTTGATATACATTGTATCTAAAATAATATAAAGCATTATAATAAAATGTTAACGAATATGACTTCTTAGTCTGATATTTGAAATATAACACTATTATGAAACTAGTAGAATAGATCTACTTATTAAAGATTACGAAGAAGTTAATTTACGTTGATAAATCCCTTACTATAATTTTATAATTCAATCCACTATTCTGATTCAACATACAAATTAAATCTCAAAAACAAATATTAATTATTTTTTAACCAAAAACCCAAACAAGACAAAAGACTGAATTCGTTAAATGTGTTCAACAGCCTATTCGAGGATTAAGTAGAGTAAAAGAGAGAGCAGTGTACAGCCACAGCAATATTGAGAAAATGATGAAAATAGATAGTTCTGTGATTATTCAGAACAGAATGCTTATAAAAAAGAAGAAATTATTATAACTTCTAAAAAAGAAGAAGTTATTATATCCTCCTAAAAAGAAGAAATTTGATAAACGTCATAAATGTCTGTGTGATTTGAAAAATTATAATTTAGCAATTTTTTATTTTATTAAGTATTAATTAAAAAAATGTGGGTGATTTCTCTGCCCAGAATTAATTCATTATTAACCTTAAGTTGCCTAGTTGGGTTAGGTTTATCTCTATATGCATACACAGTTGAACTTCAAATAGAAAAAAATGATAAATATACTCCGATGTGCGATATTAACCCCCACATGAGTTGTACTAAAGCTTTCAAGTCCGAGTAAGTATTATAAGGCATAATCGTACAAATAATTTACTTTTTTTTACCACCAAGGTTATTTTTTCATACATAAAAGTAACAGGTCATAGTTCATTTGATAACTGATTCAATTTTCTTATTTTAGATATGGTAAAGGATTTGGAGTATTTGGGAAAGAGTCAAGACTTCATCAACCAAACAGTCTCTTTGGACTAATGTTTTACAGTATGATAGCTACTTTAGGTAACCACGTTTTATAATTGGTAGTCTAAAATAGTCTATTATATACTTTTTGTGGGCACAGAAATTTAAGAGTGTACATTTTTGTTTCAGCACAATCCAATTCGAAATTCATAGGACTATTATCTCTTCTAGCAATAGCTTTATCCAACTTGATGTCTTTATATTTTGCTTATATTTTATATTACAAACTATATGATTTGTGTGTAGTATGTGTTTCAATCTATGTTGTAAATGTGTTGAATTTAATACTAATTCAGTTGAAACTGAAAACAATAAAAACTATTCAAGAAACTACAGCTGCCAAAAATAAAAACCAATAATCATAGTTTCAAATCCTTATTTTTTCTTTATCTGACTTATGCCAAATGTTGATTGTACGGATGTAGGAAAAATAGTGTAACAGTGTACATTAATTGTGTAGTTGTGGTTTGCTTTTAATATACCATAATATGTAAGTTCAATGTTTTGTATGTATGCCTGAAGTTGTGATTTATTTTTGAAAAAAATTGTTGGTATGAATCTAAGATGTGTAATTTACAGGCAGCTTCAAAGAAAAGGTGTGCTTTCCCTTATTTTGTTATGTTTGTATATTTTAAGTTGTTATTTGATTGCATTTAATGTTTATATTTATATAACATTTTGTTATTTTTGTTTTGAAATAAATATATATCATGTAAACTTGTGTTTCTTTATTACTTAGGGTTATTATAACCCAATATATCCAAGATCCTTAGTAGCAAAAGATTAATAATGTTTCTTTTTAATTAAAACTTTAACAAAAAATTTTAAAAGTAAATGAGACCAAATAAAAAGTGATACTGCCACTTCCAAAGTTGTCGATATCAGGGAGACACTTGTCGTAAATTGCGATCCCACTCGCATTGACGCAATCGACCAAGAATCCGACATTTTAGTGGAGGCGGCTCCATGCCCCAACCACCTTTTTAAAATCTTTGTATACTTGTAAGATTAAATAAACAGAAACGGACTTGGAATATTGTAGTGTTTTTTTTTGCATTCCTTTACAATTAAGATATTATTGGTAGGTTTCACCAGAGGGTGACTTTAAGTCGTCTAATTCTACTGTTAGACTCCTTCCTGTCGTGCAGATCCCTTTACTTGTCTTTGTTACTCTAGTGTTGAACAGCTCTGACATTCATGTGATGTCCACATCTCTTCTATATAATGCACTTTTGACAGCATCATGTGGAGCATTATCAAAAGCATATATTTATAGAAGACACTTCAATTTCCCAGGTCTCCTCTGGATGATTAATGAAGCCAGCAGATTGAAACTTTTCTCAGGGTCTGACTAGACCAAAGGCAGCAAAATAGATCTTTTTGATTTCCCTCTACAAAACACATAAAGCTTTGTAGTTTGCTTGATGTAGTGTTTATGGAAAATCTATGAATTTTACCAAAGCCAGTACTGGACAGCATCAACCAACGCCAAAATGGGAGCAAACATACAACATAAACATTTAAAATTTTCAAGGAAAACGAAGGCCTCAATGTAATTAACATATTCAATTTTTTTTGTATACTAATTTGCTTTGTTTACATACCCACTGTTATCTGATCGAATTTAACTTAAATTTTAATAAAAAGCATCAGAACGTTTGAAAATTCAACATATATAATTTAAGAGGGAAGTAATATATACGAGGACGGTCCGTTTTTATTGATCCCTGAGTTCATTATCCACCGTGCTTATATTCCTTAGTAACGTGAAAAAGAAAAAGGTGTAAAAGATAATCTCTTCATTGAAATCTTTTTTCGTAGTTATGGTTTTAAGATACCAATAAATGTAGATGGTTTCTTAAAAAAAATAAGCAAGTTTTCATCACAGCCAAGTTGAAAAATTAACGGAAACAATTTAATAGACCATTTAGCATTCCAAAGACCATGAAACATTCATAATGGCATTGTTTGCTACTGTCTTACCCAAGAGCGTATTTCTCAATCTCAACGCGCGTAAAGAAAAGTGTTAATTGGAAATTTAATTACAATAGTTTTTGTTACATACATGTCATTGTAATAATATTATTTCTCACCCATGTCACTACACCTGTTTGGATAAAAACAATATGTCTATTATGAGAATTGAAATATTTGCTGTTTGTACAGGGGAGTTCAAAAGTATTCAATCTTTGAAAACTAGTGACAGGCAATTCTATAAGAAGTGGTTAAAAATTAACGATACGATTAACGTTTACGCTATTATAAATGTTTTATAGTCAAGATTATGATTCAAATTTTAACATGTATGGTATGTATCCAATGAAGAGTTTTCCGTTAATACTTTAAAACTTAATATGCATACAGACTAGCAAAAATGGGTTAGAATATTGTCTTATTTTTAGCTGTGCGTTAAAATTTAACATTTGCTTACAGAATTGCACCTAAAGCCAGGGTTGTAAGCAAATGAGACGTAAAAACAGGAGTAATTGATGATGACACTTGCAACGTCCCAAAAATGGCATAAGAAGTTATTTGGTCAATTGGTCCCGGTAGGTGTCGCTGCAATCTTAAATCCTAATTAAACCGATGGACCGATTTTGTTAGGATTTTTATTAAAATAATATATATGTTGTATTCAACTGTGGTTTATTTTAATGCCAACTAATAAATTTATATTTATCAGCAATTTCAGAAAATACATCTTACAACCATGCTTTTTCCTCGGGTCTTCACATAGACTTTTATACTAAACAATATTAATAGTCTTTCATTAATTAATTTACTATTATTCGCAATTCTAAAGTTATACAAAGGTTAGAGACCTGTGGAATAGCATATACGCTTCAAACAGCTTTTCAATTCGTATTTAAAAAAAAGAAGGAGTTCATAACGCGATCAATTATTAGTACTTAACTAGTACCTATCTTCGATTATTGTATTATTTAACATAATGAACATGACTGTGCGCTATTAGAACATAACGCGATCATAACCAAGGAGTTCCACACACACACACTCACACAGATCGACACCTACATGGTACCCGAAGCAAGTACGACTTGGTCGACAACAAGGTGATCCGCAGTGGTACCCGTGTACCACGAAGCTGTGGATTATTCTTGATCATACCATTGAGCAAAGTGATCGAAAAGTGCATCGGAAACTCATACCGGATAACGATTTTTTTCTCAATTTTCGGAGGGTACTTATTTTGCGTAGCACGTGGTTGAGTTTTTCCGTTACGGCTTTTTGGATATTTTTCGGATATTTTTGTGTTAATTGTTAAAAGTGTTTTTGCACGTGATTGCTAATTGTTTATTTATGTAAGTATTTTTAAACGTGACAAATCGATTGTTGAGTGAACAGGGGGCGTGGTACAAGTTATTATTTGAAGTATATACAGGGTGAATTGAAAAAAAAGTTATTCAGGACTAATTGTGTGTTTTTAATCGATTTATGCTGATATATTTTCGAAATTTAATTAGATACTAAAATTTATATATTTTTAATGGATTGGTTCATTTGGAAATAATTACCCAACAAAATAATTTGGAATATTACCGAAAAGAGAGTCTAAGACATTTTTATACAATTGTATATTTTTTCTGCAGCCGTCCCGAAAATAGAACTTTCGATATGATTTATTAAATCGAAATTGAAACTTTACACACATCGTAGGCGGCCTTAGCAATGACATTTACGGAATTTTTATTATGCCATCGCTTGTCAAAAATAAATTTGTTGATAGTTCAACTGTATTTTCAATTTTCCGATCCAGAAATGGAAATCGACAACGAAAGTGACGAGGAAATAATTATTGCACATGAAATCAGTGAAGCTGCTAACTGTTATAATTGTACAACTAATGTACCGGGTGGTCCAATAAGCCGATCTCTCGGCTATATATCAGAAACTATTCATGTTATAACTTTAGGAGAAAAAATTCCTTGGGAAAAGTGGACAAGAGAAATTGCTGGAAATTACTTTCAAGTTTCTAGGTTAACCGCTAGGGGGCGTAACTTGTAAAGAAAAATTTAAAAACCAGTTTTTTGAGAAATATGCCAAATTTTACCCAGTGTTAAATAAGTAAACTTAAAAAGGCCTAAATTTCGCACAAATTTGTTAGATTACTTTTTATTCTATTTCTCCAAATAAAAGGTAGGGGAAAGTGGGAAAGTGTTTGTGGATAAATACCTATAACTTTGGTTTGAATCAACTGATTTTAACGAAATTAGTGTCAATAGAAAGAGTGTAGATGAATTAATTACATCTACTATAAAACAATGGAATTTAGTTTTAATTGTCATAGAGGGTACTTTCGAATGAAAAAAATTAAAATTTGTTTTCCTTAAAAATGTTTAATGCAAACACCTAATTATTATGAATTATAATGGAACTGGATTAAATTCTCAACAAAATGGCGCAAACCGCATGTTGATAGCTATTGTCGAAGTCAAGATATAAATAAAAACGCATAAACATAAGTAAATAGTATTGACTCACTCTGTATTATAACTTAAAATTAAATATGTGAAAGAAAGATCATACATAAATTTCGATCATTAAGACTCAATGTCCAATTAAATGCTCCTTCAATCTCAGGTAACTGCAATTGTTAAATCTGCTAGAAGAACAACCGCATATCATGTCAAAAATTTTGTGAGCAGACGAGTATATGCTTAATAGTGCAGGTGGTGTTAATCTGCATAATAAGCATTATTGGTCTGAAGAAAATCCGCACTGGGTAGAGGAAGTGCTGCTTCAAGGTAGATGGAGTCTTAATGTTTGGTGTGGTATAGTTGACGGAAAGATCGCAGGTTCATATTTCTTGGAACTTCAAATGGCGATACATATTTGGATTTTCTGGATAATTGGTTGTCTGTTTTATTGAAAGATATTTCCTTACAAACATGAGGTATGATATTACAGCATGACGGGTGTCCTGCGCACTTTTCCAAACGAATTAGAGATTATTTGAATGTAAGCTATCCAAATGGGTGGATTGGAAGGGTTAGTATATTTTCAGGGCCAGCTAGATATCCAGACTTAATATGTCTGGACTTTTATCTGTGGGGAAGATTGAAGGATTTAACGTACCAAACTCACCAACCACGCGAGACGACATGCAACAGCGCATTAGAAACGCTGTAAATAGTATATCAACAGCTGCAATTTAAACAGATATGTCAAAGGGTGCTAGATTACATATTTGTGAGGAAAACGATGAAAAACAATTTGAACATTTAATTGGACATCAAGTTTTAATGACCAAGATATCTGTATGATCTTTCTTTCCCATGTTTAATTTTAAGTTATAATACAGGGTGTCAATACTATACTCACTTTATGTTTATGCGTTTTTATTTATATCTCGAGTTCGACAAAAGCTATCAACATGCGGTTTGCGCCGTTTTGTTGAGAATTTAATCCAGTTCCATTATAATTCACAATAATTAGATGTTTCCATTAAAAATTTTTTAAGAAAACAAATTTCAATTCTTTTCATTCGAAATTAGAGGGTACCTATGACAATTAAAACTAAATTCCATTGTTTTATAGTAGATGTGATTAATTCATCTACACTCTTTCTATTGACACTAATTTCGTCAAAATCGGTTGATTCAAACCAAAGTTATAGGTATTTATCCACAAACACTTTCCCACTTTCCCCCACCCTTAATTTCGAAAAATAGAATAAAAAGTAATTAAACAAATTTTTTTTCAGTTTACTTATTTAACACTGGGTATAATTGGGCATATTTCACAAAAAACTGGTTTTTAAATTTTTCTTCACAGGTTACACCCCCTAGCGGTTAACCTAGAAATTTGAAAGTAATTTCCAACAATTTCTCTTGTCCACTTTTCCCAAGGATTTTTTTTTCCTAAAGTGATACCATGAATAGTTTCTGATATATAGCCGAGAGATCGGCCTATTGGACCACCCGGTACATAAGTAATATTTATAGTATCTATCCCTATTATTTTTTAATATTTTATCTACTAACGGCTGCAGAAAAAATATTGTACGTAACGATACCCGAAACTCGCCCTGGAAACTGCCTTCTCATCTCGTAAAATATCACTTTCGGGACTTGTTACGTAAATAACTATTAAAGATTAAAATTGTACGGGAAAACGAAGTCAATAGTAGTAAAATCAGAGCTGTATGATGGATAGGTCATAATTCCAGGATGAAATTGAATTATGTAAAATGATTTTTGGATGTAGATTTTCACATTTCGGTCTCGTGTGGAAAACTTTATGTTTACTTAAAGAAAAATTAATGTTAATTTCATAATTTTAATGCCATTAACTTGATCAACACTATTTTTTGGTGGATATCTAAAATAGTTTTATGAATAAATATTACCAGCTCATCTACAGGGTGGTCCGTGAGTAATAGTTTCGGCGAAACCCTACTTATTTACAAAAATATTGTTCCATGTATTGTACAAACTTCTCGAGTCACGCAAAATGAACAATGAAACAATAGTTTTAAGAAAGAGGACAAAAAAAGCAATTTTTAGATACGTATATTATCCAACAATAAAAAAAAACGGAAATAAATACGTCCACATTGTTTGCACATGATTTTAAGTAAACTCAAGCACACCTAATTGGTAATTACTCATTCAGAAGGACAGATTCCGGTTTTTACTAGACAATATACGTAACAAAATAAAATTGAACGTTGAAAAATTTTTGATACAAGTAGAGAGAAATATATAAATGTTTTAAAAGTTCAAGAACCTTTTAGTACACGATTCACTTATTATATTGTCGAGCCGAAATAAATTCGACATAAATTAAACTAAAAACAGAATATCGATAAATTTATGTAGATATTCGGTGATGAGGCATCATCAAAACCTCTAAAATTAAAAGTACAATCGCTTCTACTTATACAAGTGCAGAAAGCCAGGGGTATACCTGCTAAAAAAGTGTATAGAAAGCGAGTGGTATGTACACATTACAAAAGGATGTAGAAGCTTGTTCTGACGAAAGAAATAACTCATTCGTTAAGATTAAAGTGTTTTGAAAATTTAAAGTTCACCTAGCTTTTGAAAACTGAATAGAAAGCGATGGGTACATCTATTAAAAAAAGTGTATAGAAAGCGATATTACTCAAGATTGAAGTGTTTTGAATTTACTTGCGATACATATTTTATGTAAATTGCTGGATGAAACTCGTTAACTAGTTTGCATGGAAGATGTAATTTGTTGATATCATTTGTATTATTACGACCGCCCATTAGTACTTGAGTGACTGCTGGAAACAGTTGGAATGTACCTAGCTTTTGAAAACTGAACAGAAAGTAAAGGGTATACCTACCTATTAAAAAAAGTGTATAGAAAGCGATATGTATCTATTGTAGAAGCTTGTTCTGACGAAATAAATATCTCATTTCTTAAGATTGAAGTGTTTGGAATTTAAAATGTACTTAGCTTTTGAAAACTGAACAGAAAGCGAGAGAATATCTATTAAAAAAGTGTATAGAAAGCGAGTGTTATGTATTATAAAAGAGTGT
>CAJUYI010002610.1:12626-42500 GCA_910591695.1 Galerucella pusilla | reverse complement strand
TCACTGTAATAAATGTATCCAATTAAGAGGAGAATATGTTGAGTGAAAAAAAATTTTGACATTGAAATTTTGTTTGGTTCTATAGTAGGCTAAGAATTTTTCAATATAGGGGAAGTCGGGGCAAAGTAAATCGTCGGGGCAAAGTGAACTTTCTTTTTAAATTTTAAATCTTTCGCGACATTTAAACCGTTTACCATATCATCGTTGCGTATTTAAGTTGAAAGCAGTGTGCTATGTGTCAGAATCCTCGGTAAGAATCAGATAAAGTTTTACAACGGTTTTTGATTTTTTTGACGTGAAATTCTAATATAGCAAGTAAGTAGAGTAATGTATAAGTCGATTATTTGTTAAGTGTTTCTAATATTGCTAATACTTAGTGATTAGCAACTAATAACAAGTAGTTTTTTTGTAAAATTGAAACGAAATGTCTTGACAATTTTACATCAACCTCACTTGTCAGAAATATTATGAGTTGGGGCAAAGTAAACTTCTTGGTACCAACGGTTCACTTTGCCCCCGATATTTTAAATATGTCTTCCGACTTATTTGAATAATTTGTTGAGGTTACTGACTGTCCTATTACGGCAATTAATGCCAACATAGCTGTAGAAAATATTCACGAATCTTCAGATAACGATGGCTCTGATTCATCAGAAGGTGAAAACGATTTTGCTATAGAAGATAAAGATACAAAAAGAAAAGAAAATGTTCAGCAACCTCCGATTCCAAGAAACAAATTTTATGGACCTGATTCATTCATTCATGTTTCCGAAGCAAATGAAACCCAATGTTCTTCAAAAAAATTAGTCAATTCAGCAGCTACTCCACCAAGCGAAATAATTTCCATCTCTGAGGCAGGTCCCAGTTCCGCGAAACAACAGAACGTCTTAATTGTTGATGAAATGAAAAATGCTGTTTCTCCTAGAGATATCATGCCTATACCAAAGATGGTTCCTAAAACTGCTAAAAGAAAATTTAGAAAAAAAGGATCTACAACTGTTATAACATCTTCTCCATATCTTACTGAGTTGAAAGCAGAAAAAGAACAATGAAAAGCTAAACTTGTGAAAAAAGAACAAAAAGCTGCTATAAAAAGAAAAATTGTTGTTCATGATTCTTCCGATTCCGAAGAACCTAATATTCAGGAAACTGAGATGTGCGATGATTCTACTGACACAGAAATATTTTCTGATAATGAAGACGTGGAAATTGAGAAAATTAAAAAACTTAATGCCGAACCAACTACAAATCTATATGTAGAGGATTATGTTCTGGTTGAGGTAACCAATGATAAAGAGAAAAAAGATTTTGTTGCGCAAATAATAGACGTCAAAAAACAAGTTATGAGGTGAAATTTATGAGGCAGTATCGAGGAAACTGGAACGTATTCATATTTCCAGATGTCAATGATGTTTCCATCCTAACAAAAGCTGACATTAAAGGAAAACTACGCCCACAGAAGTAACGATATGGAAAAATTCAGTTAAATAAATAATTAGTTAATGATTTCATGTTTATTAAATATTTTTCGTATTAAAATGAATGAATGTTTGAAATTTTTTTTGGTTCATTTTGCCCCACTTTAAGATTCATTTTGCCCCACATGTGGGACAAAGTGAACTTATTGCTTTTCATAAACCGTTTATATGATATTGGATAAAAGATATTTTCAGTTCTATATTTTTAATATATAAAGCTAAATGGTCCTGCAACCCTCTGATGCAAAAAATATCCCAAAATACCTTTTCGTTTAAGAATTATGTTATGACAAACCTTAAGTGGCCCACTTTGCCCCGACTTCCCCTACCTATATATCTAGGAATGCACTCTATATATTTTCAAAAATAACTCTACGATCAACATTTCAAAATGGCTACTGCTGAAGAGTTCAAAAACAATCATCAAAATCAAATGAGTAGGTAGTTCAAGAGATAACCATTTGAGAAAATGTGCCAATTTTCTGCGACGTTATATGTTTTTGAGTGCCAGTCTATAAGACTTCAGATAAGGGAATCTAGATATATTGAGGAAATGTTATAAATATTTCATTTCACTTTTTGTGGTTATGGCTACAATTTGATATAAAAAGAGACACATTTTAGATGATTATAGACATTTATAACCCAGTAATATTCTTTTTTGTTACCATAAACATTGACAAGCTGCACAACCATAAAAAGTAACTTCTTCGTCTTAACGATGTAACAAACTTCAGAGACGCCAGTGGTTGCCCCTCCATCAAGAAAACTCACCCCCATCTTTAAAATTCAAGAGAGATCCACCAGTCCTGAATTTTCTAAACCCAAACCTACGGGTTACTATAGCAACGGGATTTCCCGTCGGCTGGTGTGTGTGTGTGTGTGTGTGTGTGTGTGTGTAGCTGGCAAGGCCGGTTAGATTAGAAAATTCCCCACTCGCCTACTACGATCAGTAGAAACCGAATCCTGGTCATGCGGTCATTCCGGAAAATTGAATATCCCGAAAATTTTCTTTCGGTCTTGCGATGATCCGTCGGCGAGCGTTTAAAAAGAGAAAATGGTCCGTTTTTCTCGAAAAGACTCGCGTGATACTCGAGAGACAGAACGCCTTGTAGTAGATAGTCCTAAAATGAATTTGAACCATAACAATAAACAAATTGACAATGGTAAGTAATGGCTATAATAAAAACATTAGACGCGTTTAGTTTTTTGTGTTTTGACATGGAAAACTATTTATAACCAGAATACAAATTATATTTTATTCAAGTACAGTTGAAAGTACAGTGAAAAGTGAAAAAAAAAACTTAATATAAGTCTGTGGTTTTAGGAAGAAATTGAAAGTTATCAATTTTTATAAGTAAATATAACAAAACATGGCACGTTCTATTCTACGATATAAAACATTGTCTAAAAACAATACAGTTGTTATAGTTTACTATTATTGGCTCATATAATAATAATTTCGTTTTAAACAATAATTTTAAATAAAAACAACTTACCTATAACCAATTCCTCTATGTTTATCTTACTTTTTTTGTAGTATTGTTAAATTATGACAGCTATTAATACTATTTACATATTTAATTAATTTTTATTTGATATATTGAAACAATATAGTGGTTTGTACCGTAAAAGATTGGTTGATATAAATTAATTAATACTATTCACGGTATAAATTCATCTTACAATTCTAAATTCTTATCATTCCATGTAACAAATCTATTTCCTCAAAACCTCAAACAGTAATTAATAATACCATTCAGCATGCATTCACACATGCCTTTCTTGTTGCGGTCTTCACCCCAAATGCTTTCCAAAACGTCTCAAACTCAGGATCCAACACAGTAACGCGAGCCTTCTAACCCAAAGATTAATATCGATGAATAAAATGCATAATAACAAAGAATACACCAACAGACAAGAAGGGAAACTTTAGAAAAAAACGAATCTGTGGAAAACCGTATTTTTAATTGGTCGGATATGTCATACACGATCACATGTAGGCTTTTTTCTCTAGTCTTTACAGACCCGAAGAAGATTAAGGAAAAGACAAATAAGACTATTAGCATAAAACGCACAAATAAACAGAGGTAAGCAAAAAGAAAATTGGGAGATGGAAGAAGAAAAGGGAATAATTAATCATCATCGTGAAGCCGGATAATGCCGAAGTATTTTGATCCATTATTTAAGGTTTATTAGACCTCATACTTTTGTAGTTTTAAAATCTGTTGTCACTCTACAACATATTTCCATTGTTTTCTTGGTCTTCTTCATATGCTAGTTCACACTGAGATCCAGTCGATTATCTTCCTATAATTTCTGTTGGTCTTCGACTCATAGTATGTCCTGCTTATTGAAACCTTTGTACCTTTATACATCCCAATATATTTTCTTCTTCAAACGCATCCTATTTCTTTATTTTTATTCCTTTGCGCTTTTCCGTGTTTTGTGATATTTGAACCCAGATTTGTCCTAAATACTTTTATACTTTTTGGTCAATGTGGTTGTTTCCGTAGCAAAGAGAACAAGTACCTATGTAGAAAATTAAAAAGAAAAAATAAACCATCAACGGCTGATGCTGATCACTTTATATTAAATCGTAGAGAAATTATGAATTTAACGATGGCAACTAATTCACTGTGTACAATTATGTAAATCTCAAGTATTTTCACAGAAGGATTAGAAGGGGTTGTTAGGAAATCCATCCGAAAATATCTCAATAAATAAATTTAGCAAGGTAGAATGATTAATATTTATTTGGTCATTAATTAGATTATCGGAATATTTTTGTTTTTATTGATTAGAAATTCCGATTTAAAGAATGTTTTTGATAAAATTATTTGAGAAGGTAGTTAAGAATTTATTTTCTCCACGACTAAATAATAACGCACAAATTATTTTTACATATTTAGCTGCATAATGATAAAAATTCTCCACATCAGTGAATAATGAAGAAGAATTTACTCTCGTTAGTCAATCACATTCTATTATTATCAGAATTCACGCTAAAATCAAATCGTCTCTTTTAAAACGTCAAATACCTAATAACGCAAATCGCTTTTGACAGCCGGTCGTTTGGAACTTCTAAATAATTATACATATAATCATAATTTTACGTATTATATAGTAAAAAAATGGACTGTAGCGATAGTGAATATATATGCCTCTCGAAATAAATTTCATTTATAAATGTGAGGGTTCCGATTAAAAATAGGCAGTGGCTGCGTGTCCGAGTTCGGACATTTAATTATTCTTACTAAATGTCCGACATCGGACATTTAATTTCAATTGCTATGGAGGTGAGGCTGGAGCCATGAACGTTGATCCTAAACGTCCGATGTGGGATACTGAAAAAGGTAGTTATTGAATGTATAATCCGGTAGCCGAATTAATTGATAAGCAACACTTGCGAGTTCTAATTTGTTTATTTTGAAAATAAGTTCTTGTCCTTTTGGTCTCCTTTTAGAATTTCACCATCACGTTTGTAAAATTTTACAAAGTTTTCTTTTTCATAAGCACTGAGTGCTTTCATGTATTCACTGTAGCTGCTAAATGTTTTACCAACCTCCATTGTATTGGTTAACTGAACCACCCGCAGGCAGCGCTAAGTAAAAACCGAGGTTAAAACTCAAACAGACATAGGATTTCATTATCGGACATATAGCAATTGAAATTAAATGTCCGATGTCGGACATTTAGTAAGAATAATTAAGTGTCCGAGCTCGGACACGCAGCCACTGCCTTAAAAATATGAGTTACGTATATATTTGCTCTTTACATTTTTATAAATAATATGCTCTATAGTCTATAGCCCAGTGGTAGAAATGATGGTTGACTATGGCGCGAACGATCGGGCTTCGATCCTCATTGGAAGTTTTCCTTTAGTCGTGGAGTAAGTATAGTCTTTGACTTGTGTAGAATGGCTATTATTCTCTTGGATGAAACTTCATCCACGTGAATAAAAGCCATCATTCTGCACTCGTTGAAGAATATACTATTTTTCAACATAGCTCCAAATGTGTTCTAATATTCTGGTATTAGCCATTGCTAGTAAGTTTTACCAATTCCCAGAGGAATATGGGTTTGAAGGAGAAAATATGTAAAAAGGCACAAAGGCTTGATGAATCAGCAGGACATATTATGAAACGAAAACCAACAGAAATGATAGGGAGATAACCGACTGGATCACAATATGGTCTGAAGGATGAAGACCAATAAAACGAAGAAAATATGCTGGTGTGGAAATTAAAATGGACTGGATGGAGTTGAAAAAGATAATGATTCCAGCCTGGACCTACAACATATTATAAAACGAAAAAAGTAAGAGCTCTAATAAACCTCTAATAATGAATCGAAATACTTCGGCATTATCCATAATCCGCAAGATTTGATGATGATGAGTTTTTCTCTTTACTACTACCGGCTCCCTGTAAGATGCCAATTTTCTTTTAGCTTTCCATTTTTTATTTATTCGTTTCATGTGTTACGGACCTAATTTAAAGTTTGTATTTGATGCATTGTGTAGCAAAATATGAAAAAAATCGTCGTGTGTAAGAAAGCAGATGTGATAACGTGATCATAAAAAAATGCTGCGTTGGATAAAATATCAAGAGAGTTCAAAGCTAATGCGCCCGCAGCTATATCCACGGAAAACTCTAATCGATCTTCTAATAGTGTCAATAAAAATCTGACTGCTTCTTTCCATAATCGAAACTTTTTAGCTAATTTAAAAATCTTGGCTGGGAATTATATTCCTGGAACCGCCAAATTCAATTAATTCCATTTCGTAAATGTCAATAAAATGCTTTACATCAACTATTTATTCCATTTTTTTTTATTTATAAACTAACCTCTCTATATTTGGATAATTTGTTCCGATACACAGCCTCACTTTCATATAAGTAGGACTTAAGTAGAACCTACACTTCGACTTAAGTTAAGAACGACTGCAGTCGTACATATTTCCCAAGTCTTACTCAAATATTTAAGTAGCACCGGTGCAGTTGGCCCTAATAGAACTGGAGACAGTCCTGGAAATTGTTTAGACTTCTACGAGTTGGATTTAATAACATTGAGTAGAAAATAAATTAGGAATAAATAACATTAGAATTTATTATGTTAAGTTCGACGATCTATTCACTTAAAAAGTCATAACATTTAAAACGTTTCTAATACTAAAAATCTTTATTATCAAAGTTAAAATTGATGAAATTCCTGATATGAATAGTTGTGCTCGTATTTATTTTAATCGTTCGTTGAAAAACCAAACTTATCCGTCAATGTCGAACTTTACGAAAATAGTAGTATCTCGTCTTAATAATCATCTATGAGACACCATTAGGTGTAAATTTAACAAATTGAAGATAATCGTGGAGGTTTTAACCATTGTTATATGAAAAGTGTCCAAGAAAAGAAACGGAATAATAAAATTCTAAAATGTAACGTGCTATCATCAAGTTCTTGTTTCGACAATATAACAATTATAACAAAACATCTTTAGGGAAATTAAACTTTTTCCAGCTACCTAGTTCACGAAATATAGACTGAAAAGGGAAATTTACAGTGTTTCCCTCATGGTGGTTGATTTTTCTTAACAAAAGGGCAAAATTGATGTAAAATAAGAAGCACTCATCTCGATCTCTTGAGTCGTTGCGGAAAATTGTTTAGCGAGGTAAGTGAGAACGGTGTTATTTCAGTGGAAATGCAGTTTTTCGTGCAGCTTTAAATTTTACAGAAAATTTTACAGAATCCAGGAGGTTAATGTACTCTTTTTGCGCAAATCGCTTAAAATTCAATTCATTTTGAAAAAATCGCGAATAATTTTATTCACAAATAAATGGTACTTTGAAATTCGTGATAAAATAACTTGGGTCACTATGGAAATGTATAAAGGTTGAATTGTCAAAGTTTATCGGATTTGAAACCTGCCAATATCTTCAAAAACAAGAAACTAACATGGAACTCTCATCTACACAGCAGAGCAAAAAGAGTATATGTGGCTTATGAGCAGTGTCGGAAGACAGTGGAACGCACATGGGGTCTGTCACCCCGTGTGGTCACCTGAATCTACACTGCAATAATAATAAGACCCATGTTAACGTATGGAGCAATTGCATGGGGACCGAAGGTTCTACAAGCAACGGCCATCCAAAAATTATATCAAATACAGCGAAAGGCTTGTTTGAACATAACAGGAGCCTGGACCTGCACGTCAAGGAGGTTGCGTTAATGGCCATGGTACGATTGCGCACGGCTGGTGTAAACCCCGAAGTAGGAGTGGGCCAATTGAGGTTGAGTCTATGGCAGGAAGCGCTCACTGCGCTACCTCTGCTGCAGGCAGCCAACGATGCAATTGAACCCAGGTTTTTGTTTAACAAACCCTACAAAATTCAAATAAAACAGAACACAGAGCCAGATGCTGCAAATGCAATACGCATATATACAGATGGTTCAAAAATGAAAGAAGGCTCAGGATGTGTAGTTTACTCGAGAGCACTAGGCCTAAAGATTAAGTAGGGAATGAGAAACAATAACAGCGTGGTTCAAACAGAACTGGCTGGTATCTCAATTGCCACAAAAGAACTAACCGGAAGAGAAATTTCTGACAAAAACATAACAATCTGCACTGATAGTAGACAAGCCCTATTAGCCTTGAACAGATAACGTGTTATATCGAGGCTAGTACTAGAGTGCCACCAAGCTGACGCCTCGACAGATAACAATATTATCCTGAGGTGGGTTAAAGGGCACGACAGGAGTGAAGGAAATCGCACTGCTGATTATTTAGCCAGGGAATTGCGACAATTGCGGAACTAGCCAAACGTTACACCCATGCTCAATCCCTTAAGAGATGGGATGGAATCAAAGGATGCAGTCTTGCCAGGATCACCCTGGGTGACCCTGGGAAGCTGGCGCCGAAGAAATATTTGGCGATGACCAGGAAAAACCTACGTTTAACAGTAGGATTTCTGACTGGTCACTGTCAACTAAGGAAACACCTCCATACTATGGGGCTAGTGGACACACCTCTATGCGGGATGTGTGAACAGGAAGATGAAACTGTCAGGCATGTCTTATGCGAGTGTCCGGAGTTATCGTCAATAAGAGAGTGTGTGTTCGGTGAGTCTTGGCCTACACCTGCCGATATAAAGGAGATGTCTCCCAGTGACCTGTCCACCTTCCTGAGAAGGACAGGATGGACAATGACCTAGGAGGACAACTCCTCGGGAGGATGTACAATGGGTCACATGTGGCCTAAGTGCTGTGAGCCTACATACTCACCCTCCCTACTCTACAGATACAGATGTCAAAGTTGACGCATATAAATTTAAATGTTGTTCTCGAAAGTAAAATGATGATCAATTTTCCATTTCTGGAAATCAAGAGAAAATACGAATATGCACACATAGATTAAATTAGAATTGGAATGGCTCTTTGTCCTATCCCACTGCGACCTTTGCAGATCTATTGTGATCCTATTAGCTTGGATACCGCCTCCATTGCGTAGATCTTTGCCCTTGGTTTTTCTTCTCCGAGTATGTGAAACCGCACCCCTGCTAGGCCTTTGCAGTTACAGAGTATGTGCTCCGCGGTTTCGTCTTCTTCCTGGCAGAACCTACATAGGCTGTCATCTGCTAGGCCAATTGTGTGTCCTCAGCCTACAATGTCCGGTCAGCATTCCCACCATCATCCTCGTCGTTTCTCGACTTTGACATAGTAGTTCGTGTGACAGTTTGGCCGAATGGCTTTTAAGGAATAATTTAGCGGACCTTTGTCCTGGAGTTTCATACCACCAGCGCAACGCCTGGATGTTTTTCCATTTGTGGATGCTCTCCTTAGTTAGGCATTTAGCAATTCCACAGGAAGGTTCTGGCCCTAACATGATCTCCGTTGTTCCCTGCTTGGCTAATTCATTTTGTCTGGAATGTCAGAATTTATTAATATACAACTCAAATATTATTATTATGAAGTCTTTATATTACACTTAATTATGCCCTCAATTTCACAAAGAGCGTCTAGGAAATCTGGAAACTATAACTTAATTAGTTTGTTTCGTAAACAAATTAATTGATTCTTGCCCTGTACGACATTGCGCATCACCATTAGATACTTATGATGTTTCTTTTGCTGCTAGATTCACTGTGATAAGTCATGTGTCGTTATTATTTTTCAGAAATATGCAATTCCGCAACTGTGGGAATCGATATTCTTTGACGTGCAAAGTTTAGTTTAGTAGAGTTTTGAGAAAAGTTCTTAACGTATTTTCTCTTAAAATAGAAAGGTAAAAAGATATGCACGAAAAATTTTATTTCCACTGAAATCACACCCTTCTCACCTCGTTAATCGATTTTCCGCAACGACTTCAGAGATCGGGATGAGTGCATCTTATTCTACATCAATTTTGCCCTCTTGTCAAGCAAAATCAGCGACCAGGAGAGAAACAATGCAACAACTATTGCGTGGACTATACCGTTATCAAGAATAATCAAATTTTTGTAGCCACACATTTCTCTGCATTTAGTTGTATCAAACCATTTCCTTCAATGTTTCGGTATTGACTATTGAGTTATTTTAAAATTATTTTCGATGAATACAATTAAACCTCCCTTCGCAAGCATGTTTGTAAATACTTGACTTATGCAATTTTTGTGTTCATTAATTCTGATTTTTAATGGTCTAGAGTCTAGATATTTCACCTCATTAAAATTAATCTACAATTTATATTATATTAAATATGTTGAATGTTAAACCTAAAACGTCTTGATATATATGCATATGCATGGCTATTCCTTGTGTCATTTCATGCGGTGGATAGAGTATTCGCAAATTTATTATTGCCTAGCACGAATTCCGCATTGAATACATAACGAGCAACTAACAATTGTCGGAATGTGAAATATATTAACAGTTCCTTCTCAACCATACTCAATTTAATTAATCAAGGGAATTCCGACTTAAAAAACTGGAGCTAGACAGTGGAAATTATTTTTTTTAAACTTTTGTCAATAATTTAAATACTGAGGATATACTACACCCTTTTTCTGTTAATAATCTTTTATTCTTTTGAAATTGAAAGTCGCCATCTCAAAATATGCTAAATCCTCCCCGTTCTCAGACTTTGAGGTAGGTTTTTTCATTTCAAAGTTGCTAATACCGTCTTTTTGAGTCGATTACTTCTAGTATTTCACCACTACCTCTCTATAAAATTTAGCTTCAGCCGCATTTATCTTCAAAGGTGCTGTTGCACTTTACATTAGAATTAGAAACCAAACCAAGCTTCAGACAAACAAATCACAATCAAAGTCTGTCACAACAAAATTCATCAATTCTTAATCCTCTCCCATCTCCAACGATGTTGATAAATGACTTCAGTGGCTGATACTAATGAAAGACGTCGCCTTTTCATTTAGAACTAGACGTTTCACTTTTCTCTGGAAGTTTGGTGTTATCAACTTTGTATTTTTTACTAAGAAATGCATTTAAAATTTTAAGCAAACACAAAGAGAAAGCATGTTAATAATTAAATTTAAGTAATAGCTATTAATATTACAAGATTATTTTTCAATGTCTGAGACGGAAAATCCAAAAGTACACGCCACAAGGTTTTTCTTCTGATTATTTTTGGACGTTTTTTAAAACCAATGAAATGCTTCTTTATTTTTCACAAGGGTAAGTTTCAACCAATTATGTCATTATTATAGTGGGAATAAATCTCTTGTGATTATTCTCGGGAATAATCACTGTGGCTTTTATTTGCCTAGCAAGTGTCAGATAGTTGTCAAAATAATTACCCAATTAGGCAATCCATCGATCTGTCAAAATAAATTCAATATGGCGGCGACGGTCAAACAAATAACAAAGTTGTGTTTGAGTGTTTGTTTATCCATTGGTTTTCTTTCTGTTTTTTGGCTGTAAATTGTGATTTTTGAATAGTAAAGTGTTTGTCTTGTGAAATGCCTTCGATATGTATTGTGGTTGGTTGTGGAAGCCGTTCTAATCGTGATGAAGTTTCGTTTTATCACGTTCCCGCAGAGACAAAACACAGGTTTTTAACGGAGAAAAACGATTTGACCAAACTTCGCAGGGCTGCATGGATTGCGGCAATAAAGAGAGACGATCTGACCGAATCTATATTGAAACACCAGAAAGTTTGCAGTAGACACTTTATAACTGGTAGGCTTCTTATCAAATATTATCTTGAATAGCATATCAACTCTTCTAGCTCCTAGACTCCTAGTATACGTAATTTGTACTCAAATAGGTATTAACTTATTTTAGGCAAACCTGCTGCCGAAGATAAAGACCACCCTGACTGGGTACCATATCAATATATGGGACATGTGTCTCAGAAAGTAAAAAAAAAGGGCTGCAGATGTTGAGAGAAAGAATCGCAGATATAAAAGGACAAAACTGACACGCATAGGTCTGACACGTTACTGATTCCCAACGATTATACACCCTACAGGATTGCTTATTTCCATTCAACTCTGTGTTCGCCTCGCTCAAGTCGGACGAATACGTCATCACTGGACCTAACCTTTTTAATTATATGGTTTATCGTTTGTTTACAAAGTGTGTTTTGACGATATTTTATCCGTTTTTTCAATTTTGAAGGTGTTGTTTATTAATACAGGTGGTAAGTAAACTTCTCTAATTGTCAATCAAGAAAGTATAAATACGAAGCACATTATTTCAGTGTAAATACAAAATTTTTGGATTCGCGTTTCAATGTATAGATTTCCCCATGCAAGCAAAAATTGAAATTAATTTAAAACTAAAACCTAGAACAGAGAATCATGTAATGTAGATGATCATGCAAAAAATAAGAAATTAAGATATAAGCTAAAACTAAAAAGAATGCCTTAGCTTGTCAGTTTCTGGCATAAACATCTACATTACATGGTTTTATAATGGTGGATTCATGCAAAAAAAATTAAAACTAAGAAGATAAAACCATATTATTTTTTAATTTAAATCTGAATTTCTTAGTTTTTTGCATGAGCATGTACGTGTGATGTAGATGTTCATGCAAGAAACTAAGAAATTTAGATTTAAATTGAAAAATAACATGGTTTTATCTCCTTAGTTTTAGTTTTAAATTAATCTTAGTTTTAATTTTTTCTTGCATGAATCCACCTTTAGTTCTTAGTTTTAGTTTTAAAGTAATTAATGTAAGTTTTAATTTTTGCTTGCATGAATCCACCTTTGTAAACTTCGAAAAATTATTAGATTATTTACAATAATTATCAATCCCAGAGAAAAAAATTTTTGAAGAGAAAATGTATGAGTACCACAAGAGATGATAGAGGTTTTAAGAAATTGTTTATTAATAAATTTTTTATTAGTGCATAAGGCGTCTATTTTATTTTCCCCATAAGAAGAAAAATACAATACAAAAATTATAAGCAAGTTTCTTCAATTCAAAGTTATTGTTTCGAACGTCTATTTATATTTTATAACTACTTATACTACTAAATATAACTTTTTAAAGTAACATTTCACCCAAAAAAATTAATTTATAATTATTTTTTGCAAATAAACTAGAAAAAAGTGGAAAATATTAACGATTGCAGTATATTTTAAATCGGTCGAGGTCCACTGGTGACGTAAGCACCGACGAAAGATTCAAGCGAATAAGCAATCCTGTAGGGTTTATAATCGTTGACTGATTCCAATGTTTGACCGTCGCCGCCATATTGAAAAGATCACGTGGTCTGGATTGCCTAATTGTGTCAACGCGATATATAAAATTATCGGTTTAGTACCTTTTCTGATGCAGAAAAAACAAAAACAAAAATGTGAATCAAAAAATAATCTAGTCAAATATAACTCCATAAATTAGAAAATAATTTGACAGATTTTGTTCAAACTTGTTGCCATTTGATAAAATACCTTATAATATTCCACTCATCGGTGCACGAAATGGAGCTTTTAAAAATTGAAACTATATTAAAAAAAAAACGACCCAGTGCGAGCTGGACTCGCGCACGATTATATATGAAAGTGGAAACAAATCACGTTTGTTGTATGAGAGCCCCCCTTAAATATTAATTTTAATTTAATTATTTATTTGTAAAGTGAATAATATAACTCAATATTCTGTGAATATTTCAAGCGCCTACCTGTTTCCGTTATTAATATCGTAATATCGAGCAAAAACTAGCAAAAAAAATCACGTTCGTTGTATAGGAGCCCCCCTTAAATAGACAGATAGACGAACGGACAGCGGAGTCTAGGGTACGTTTTTCACCAGTTTGTTGAAACCTATCATAGAAATTTGAGGTGAAACAACATAAGTGGTTTATAGAATATTGTTTCGACAGATTTGCGGTTTAGTAGATATGAAATTGTTATAAAGTTAATCGATAAACAGAAATCCTTGAATTCGCAGAATATATTTTGCGGGGCAGAAACTTTTCAGTCTTTCCACCTTTGACATTTTGCGTTCTCCTTGATTATCGGTTTACAGACAAAGATGAAAATATACTGCATGGGTAACCTGAATAATAATAAGTTATGTAAATTAATTTCAATACGTACACTATTTATTTGATACTTAACAGCAAGACCGACAATTAATGTTGCATTCCATAAATACACTGAAAAAACTGAAAGGATGTATGAAAAGGAACATGCTGCTTTGGTGGTAACACTAAGAAACATTATGTTCTCGGTGTTTGTTCTGAATAGAACTGGATGAAAGGAAAAAACCACTAAGAAATCATATTTTGATTAACAACAAAAAGGTGAAGACGGAAAATTACACTAAAAATATTAATTTACATCGCAATTATTAAATTTATTTGCATTTCAATTCCAAAATTTACAGTTTTTCGAATCCACATCTACGCGAGTGATGTTTTTATGATTTTACATTATTTTTGACAAGACTGATAGTAATTCTATGATAATTGAAACAATAAACGGCTAACGGGTTTCCAAAACGAGCGAGCGCAGCGAGTGAGTTTTGGAATCATTCAAGTGAATAATAGCCATTCTACACAAGTAAAAGACTATACTTTCTCCACGACTAAAAAGAAAAAACTTTCAGTGAGGATCGAACCTTGATCGTCCGCGCCGTAGTCAACCAACACTAGGCTATAGAGTATATTTATAAAAATGTAAAAAGTAACTATATATACGTAACTCATATTTTTAATCGGAACCCTTCCATTTATAAATGAAATTAATTCCAGGAGGCGTACACATTCACTATCGCTACTGTTGTCCATTTTTTTCTCTTATAATACGTGAAATTATGATTTTATAATTATTTCGACGTTTCAAACGACGCGCTGTCAGAAGCGATTTGCGTTCTTAGGTATTCGACGTTTTAAGGAGACAATTTGATTTATTCATTTTAATTCATTTTAGCGTGAATTCTGATAATAATAGAATGTGATTGGCTAACGAGAGTGAATTCTTTTTATTATTCACTGGTGTGAAGAACTTATATCATTATGCAGCTAAATATGTGAAAATAATTTGTGCGTTATTATTCAGTCGTGTAGAAAAATTATTATTATCGATGCCAATCTTCATCAGGGTGAGGTAGGGTTATTTTTTTCTCGTTGAAGAATAAATAGTCATCTACAAAATATACAATTATTCAAGAAAGAATACTATGATTATTATTATCTATACCGATCACGGTAAGTTAGGAATATAAAAGAAATTTTCCTGCAACCACTATGCAAAACACGCTTTTCTACACAAATTTTTATACGCAAAGCAGCAGTGCGATCACGAAAACTCGATGCGAACAGTCCACTCGATACGTGTAATGGTATCGTAAATGCAATTATAGTTTTAAAATGGCGTACTCGATTAGAGTTGATCATTCGTAATCTCACTGCAGACCTTTTCTTAATTCTTTTGATAACCGTTGGGAAAGTAATGCGAAAAGTACAGGCACTTTTCCGCACTGAAATGTCAAACAAAGCTACCTATGACCTGTCAACTTTTTTTTGACAATTCAACCTAATAGTGAATGTCTTATTGGTGTACAATTTTTAAATTTAAACCAAAAGTAAGTGAACTATTTATTTCATTATCTATTTTATTTTATTAATAATAAAAACATTAACCTATTAAGCGTTATTTTAGGAATTATGAACCAAGACCAAAATGATTCATCTTTTGAGTTGTCCAATTCGGACATTAACAATACTTACTCCTCCAGATATTTTCGGATTTCAATATAAACTTGTTCACATTTTACAATTAATTATATATTCAACTGATTTCTCTATTCATTTTTATATTGTAAGTTCTTTCTGTTCAAAATTCAAATAAAGTAACTATATAAATTATTGTATTTCTTTCATTAATAAATGTGGTTGCGGAAAAAATATTGTGTACAAGTTGTACGCAAATCACTATTCCCACTCACTAGATTTGCGGCACTCGCCTCACGGCTCGTGTCACAAACTTCTGCGCTCGTGGGAAAAGTTACGCTTTGTGCACTAGTTGTACAAATTACTATTTCCGGCACAAACAGTAATTTTTCTATTTCCTTAAAACACACTCTAATACGTGGCAACAGCGTATGCTCAAGAGACATATTAAGCACGGATTCATAAATCGTCTGAACTGAACAAGTGTAACACTTTTATTTGGCGATTGCCGCCTTTCACTGTTTTACAAAATTATACTTTACGAGCACTTCAATTACTGCATTTTCGACTAAGATTACCGTAAAACATAAATTAGTAGGGAGTGAGTGGATATATTGAAAATGTTTATCGGTTTAATACGACTTACTAGCACTAAGAAATTTGACAACAAATGAGGACCACATAGAAGATAAGATAGATGAGAGTAGAAGAAATAATGTAGCATGCGTCTCGTATTATAATTGACATCAACATATCCATATTTATTCCAGTAAATAAAGGAAAAAAGTTAACATTAATTACGCCCTATTTTCATCTTCCGGTTGGAAGTTGCATTTGGTACCTCATTAAACATGAGACAAAGTTCTGCATGAAAACGCGTGCGAGGGCGGAGAAAATGGCCCCAAAAGACCAGAAAAATAGGTTTTCAGTCAATATCTCCTAAAATATGGCAGCTAGAGATTTTTGGTTCGGATAAAAATTAAAGTTCAGTTAATTTTCTACAAAATGGTCCTTATGATTTTTCTCGAAAATTTGACCGGTTTCGAGAAAAATGGTACCAAGCGCACCTCGAATAATGAGCTTCTGTGCTGTTGTATGCCGGAGAGCACAGTCCCTGTATTTACACATCAGCGGGGGACAAATTATTCAATAACTTTGTGAAAAATGCATATTTTCTCATAATTCAAAATTCATGTGAAAGAGGAATTCTGCTGCTATCATACCCTGTGAATTGAGTCACGCTTGACTCTTTTGGCCATATCGGAACACGGGTCAAACTTTCTGCTCCCGGGCAATTTTGACCTCGCCAGGAATTTGTTCCTATTTTTTTTGTATTGCACTAATTTACTCAAAATTTTCTTGATTATGGGACCTCATAAGGTCCTTTGTCATCCCTGAAATTTGTTTACCCTATTTTTTTTTAAATTTTCATTTAATCGTTGTTTATGGAATCCCAAATTTTTGCTGTTTTTGGATCGCGGGGAAATTTTGTGAACAACCATCAATTACAAATTTATACATGATCCGATTGGTCTCTATGATACATCATTTGAAAGCTAAGAATGTCTACCTTTCGACTGTGCAATTACTTTTTTTGACGAAGTCGTCCATTTTTCAATAAAATTAGAAAACGCGGGCTCAAGGAAAAAACGCACTTTTTTTTTGGTGGTTTTTTGCTCCCTGCTCTTTATTTCTAACATTTTAACACCTTAACTAGTGTAACGGGGGAATTTCCACCTTTCCATCGATGTATATAAGTCATACCTTTGATACCTCGGGGAAAAACCAGTATATCTAAATGTATACGCTATAATTTATTACTTTCGTTCCTCCGTCGTTCGCCGCGCGTGTGCTCTACGTGGCGCTCGTGTCGTCTGCTCATCTATTTGTGGTTCGTGTGAGTCACGCCAATGTTCGAATTATAAATACAGCGATAATATGTTATCCCAAGAGGTAGAGTTAGAGGAAACTGTAGACTCAGAAGAAGTTGTTGACGGGGTAGAGCTAGAGGGAGTTCTAGACCCAGAAGAAGTTCTTGACCAAGAATCAGATGATGACTGGTGACGAACAGATTTATGTCATAATTGCAATGTATTTTTATATACTTTTTTCATCAATTCCCGGACAATTAACCCGCGGAACTCTTGTACTTTTGTAAACATTTTCTATGTAATATTTTAGTCTATAATGTATTATTCTTGTATCATTATATTGGGTTCTCCCGTTGATAAATAAATAAATGAAATATATTTTTCTATAATAAATGAAACATGGAGAAAGTTTATAACTCGTTATTCCAAAAACCTCAATCAGTCTGGTTGCAAAAAATTTGCAAAAATTTGCGGAGAATCTGCAAGAAATTGTTGCTGAGTATAATGGGTAAATATTCTTCACTCTTGAGGCATTTTCAGTTTTCCCTACCAAAAGCCTAATGATCTTCAGTTTTTTGCCACATGTGCAAAGCTGACTGTTGCTAGATTCAGGTCCACTGGTGAGGTCCATCTCGCTAGAATTAATCTTATAGCCCGTTTTCCTGATAAGTATATCTTGAGGCCTCATCTGAGAGGAAAACAAGACCATCGGAAAGATGAATATCCATCAAAAGTGTCTGGTTACAGGGTTTCTCATTTATGGCACCGAGGATTTTCCCAATCTGTAAAATGTGGTGGCGCCATCTACAATTGGTTTCCGCATTCCAAAACATTGAAAATAATCGATTTCCAACACCCCTCAGCTCAAATTTTGTACAAAACTTGCATATTTCACAAGTCTCAAAATTTCCGGTATTTCAACCCGATTTTTTTGCAGAAAATATTAATATTGCGAAAAAAATCATGAGGACCATTTTTGTAGAAAATGACCTGAACTTCAATTTTTATCTGAACCGAAAATCTTTAACTGCCATATTTTAGGAGATATGGGTTGAAAACATATTTTCCTGGTCTTTTGGCGTCATTAATGTTAACTTTGCCTTTTTTCCTCCTTCATTTACTGGACTAATTCGATCAATATCCAATGAATGGCTATGACCTATGACTACCAATCTGACAGATCTAAAGCTTATTAAATTTGACAGTTCTCTTAATATCTAATGATAGGTATGAGTATTAAAGTAGAAAAAATAGTGTGAACCGCTCGTGGATTTTTTTACTATTATAAAATTAAATTATAATGTATTCATTACGCTATTTGCATACTCATAATAGTCATCATTAAAAGCTCATTGCATAATTTTGTACTGCCTTACTAAAATAAGATATTCAGAAACTTTACTTTATTGATAACCTTCAAGATACAAATTTGCTATTAATATAAGTTTACATCCAATATTAATTCTACTGAAAAATTAAAGCATGAGAATAGAAAAATAAAGTATGCAGCTCGCATTAAATGTGATATTAAATACGATTAGGTATTCAATTATCCTACTCAAGTCTCATCATTAAATATAATCCTGAAATTGAATATTTTCATTTAAAACTTGCGTTGAAATGGAATTCATGTTTAATTTTTACCATAATACTTTTCTTTATAATTTGTGATAATACAGCAAATTAATGTGTATTGGTTATCATAATTTTATTATTCTGTACAGGTGTAAACATTCTTACATACTTACATAATACACTTCGTGCTCCAGATAAGGTTTCACAAATTTAAAATGCAATATTTCGAATGTTATGTAAAATCGAAGCAGCTCTTTTTCAAACGATAACAAAATATTGCCACGGCCTTAGATAGTGCAGGAAGATATGTAATAATTTCGTATAACAATCAGTTGCCTTGAGTACTTTAATTTTTGAAATCTGGAGTAGAAACTTTTGCCAGATCTGGAGTAGAAACTTTTGCCTGCGGTGACAGGGGTGGCTTGAAAATTAATTTACTTTTTGCTTCATCATCTAGAGTAGTCACGATTGGCACTGTGAATTGAATAAGTATATATTTTTATTTCTTGTCAGTCAAGCAAACTGATTTTGGTAGTCTTCAATTCTGGAATAATTGGTATTAGTTTTTTTATTATTAGGAATTCTTTGTTACTCACGCTACGTCATAGCAGGCAAAAACGGAAATTGCATGTCCGACAGTTGTACAGTTGATGAAGTTGTACTCCATCTTACTATTTTAACTGTTCTAAGAAAACAACAACAAAATAATTCCGTAGAATTTGTATGTGTAAAAAAGACATGATGTAATTTGGAGGAATAAAGGAAATATATTTCATAAAGGAGCATACATAAAACTAGTTTGTTTATGCTGAAAATTTTGTTGCATTTGTTAAAATTTTAGTTGGCTTCGAGATCTCAAAATATATTAGTTACTGTTTACAAGTAAGTAAATATACTTCAGTAAGAATATACAAATTATAACTTATTATTTGTGGTTTTTAGTGATCTGCTTTGAAGCATCCTAAAAACACTTTAAGTTTATTTTTATGGGTGTTGAAAATAAGTTTTAATTGCTTTATTTGTATGGAAGTACAGAATTTTGAATTGACTATACCTCATTTAAAAACCAGGAGGAGACCTGTAGACGTCTGATTGCCCATATTCCGCCCAGTTTCACACAACACTTTTTAGCATCCGTATCCGCTATTGATATTTTATTATTCTTACAGTTTCCACTCTATTTCGTTGAAATTGTTCCTTTAAAAGCTTCAGTAAGCAATTGTATTGAATATTTTCCTCATGTGTGAAAAATCCCATGAGAGGAGTGCAATTATCGATTGATTACAGCGGTAACTGCACTGTAGAAACCGAAAGAGCACTGCGATAATTGCATTGTTTACGTATCCACGGTAATCCAATTGTGAATCAATGATAAATAAAAATAAAATCAGTGTAAAGTCAAAAAATATGTTTAAAGATGTCTCGTTTCGGATGTGATTCATTGGGAATTATAGAAAATAAAGTGATGGAAAGCGAGCCGAAGAACACCAAACACAACAGACAAAAATGCGTGGTAATTATGTATCACAGCACTTTCAAACATCTTCAGCTGTTAATGTACCGGTATCTGCATTGTCTAATTACAATTGTGTATTTCGTTGCAACTCCTGCAACTTTTAGTTTAGTTTTACTTTAAAAAAAATCATTTTTTTGTTTTGTTTTTTGTTTCACGCATCAACCAAGTTGGTTATTAGCGATGGCTTTAATAATATAATCACAGCTTATAGAGTAGAGAGGTATATGACAGATATTTATAAATATTATCCACATCGCAATCCTTTCCTAGCAAGGTATTCATGTCATTTGGAAAATTACATTGTTGTCTTTGCGATGTGTATAATGTACATTCTAATAGTACCTATATGTTTTACATTTAGTTCACGGCTACAAATAGGTTTACATACGGTTACACATAGGTTTATCAGTTTTACGTATTAAATATTCATGCGTAAGTTTAGTGTGACCTATTCTTAGTCTGGTTATTACAAACTGTTTTAAGCGGTTACTGCATATTCGCGGCCACTGTTTGACACTTTCCTTTATTTGTCTTAATTTTTTTGAGTGATCCTTGCCACTCCGATTGCCACCGAGAATTAATTTTCATTTTGATGTAGGTTTTCACGTCACTGTAAACCGCACTGTTCACTATATGTACATATTGTACATCTCTGCATACTGTAGCGACTTTTGCATGTTTGTCAGCATCTTTGTTTCCTTGTATTCCTTGATGAGAGGGCACCCATAAGATTCTGACACCCAAGTTGTTGTTTTGTAGTAGATGCAGTTGAGTCTTGATTTGAAGTTCAAGAGGGTTGTTAGTGTAAATATTTTTCAAGGTACTTAGGGCACTTAAGGAGTCTGTTATTATTACAGCTTTTTGCAGGTTTGACGATTGAATTTCGATTAAAGCTTGTAAGATAGCATATATTTTATTATATATATTCCGTTCTTTCTATTAAAAATAGTTTTGAAAAATCGTATTTTTGGGTCTTTTAATTTTGTTTGTACTTAACAGCAAGTTTTAAAATGGATATTTTGCATTAAAAAAAAAGAAATAGGAATTTAATATTTAAACCAATATTTGTATTCGGGAAACATTCCCCCAAATTACACTTCTGCATCAAAATAACCAGATAATTTTGCATTAGAGCGTGTTGTCTTGGAAAAACTACATTCGTTCATGCAGTTTTTAGGCAACACGCTGTCATGCAAAATTATCGGTAATTTTGATGAACTTGTGCAATTACTTCCGAATATCCTTCTACTGTACTTGTATGTGTACCAGCTCTTCGCTTAGTCAGGCAAAACAATGTAAACGCTGAACTTGGGTCATTTAGGACTGTCCGCTCCTCCTTTTTTCCTCAATCGAAACTAAAAAAACAATAAACACTTCCTAGGCTAATATTAAAGGTAGTATTCATTAGGAGTGCGTTAATATTATATTTTAATTCCAACACTTCTTGACAAACGTCGAATTATATACATAAATGCAATATTAGTGACATAATATACAAAAAAAAGGTTGTTTCCAGCTGAATTTTTTAAGACACTAAAAAGCAAAGTGACTCTCGGTATATTCAATTAAACTTATAATACAATTGATTTATTGTAAAATATTATTATCAACAAGTTTTGATATTTTTCAGCTACCGTAACATTCCAACAAATCCATAAATTCATAGATGATGAAAATGACGACGATGATGATGAAGAAAACAATGAAGAGAGAATCAATGAGACTGATTTATTGTTCCTCAAAGAACTCATGGATAGCCCGATCCTCTATTCGTTAGTAAGGGTGAGTACTCCATTTTCCATCCTCAATTTTCATATTCGTGATTGAAGTAATGCCTCGTAACTCTGTTCGATCTTTAATACATCTTGATTGGAGTATTTGCCAGAATTTGCTAGAAATACCACATTGTAAACAACATTCAAATAGCAAAACATCTTAAGCAAGTCATCAAAGACAAATTCTAAACTCTGTAGCAACATCATTGGGACTCCATCAATGCATACATTGCATATAGTCCAAGATCCCAGAGCGATAAGACATAACGTATTTTCAGATAGATGAAATGTTAGGTTCTCAGTAGCATTTCGTGTGCTTTGAATACCTGTGTGTTTGTGGAGCTATCATAAGGGCACCTGGGCAGGTATCAGGTGAGAAAGATAACTAAAGATAAGAGTTACTTTACTTAAATTTAAATGTCTGATTTTTATATAATATTATTATGTTCTGTAGAATGATATTCTAGTGTAGTATTATAAGTGTCAGACACTTTCCATGGGCCAAAACTTTCGTCAGACGCCTTAAAGCTGAAAAATAAATAAATAATCTCTATTTATTTTCACATGTTGACTTTCAAATATGTTATCAAGGCAAATATTACTAAGTGATATGTGCTCCAACAGATTCCAACTATACTGAATACTATATGTTTACGGAGTTTGTGGAGCTTTAAAGCGTCTTACAAAAGTTTTGGTCCATGGAAAGAGTCTTACACTTATGATACTACTCTAGAATATTATTCTACAAAACATATATAAAAATCAGACATTTAAATTTAAGTAAAGTAACTCTTATTTTTAATTATATTTCTGACCTGATACCTGGCCAGGTGCCCTTAGGATATCACTCTGGGATATAACTCTAATACCTTCACTACCTTTACTCCCCTTTACTACATCGCTAATATCTCACTGAACCTTTCGAAGCCGAATTTAGCAGTGATGAGAAGTTGCTTCAGTATTGCAATATTCTTTAATTGCACTTGCATTTTACCAAGAAATAACAATATTTACGGACGTCAATAAAACAATGAAAAAACATATATTAGTTCGCTGACGATGTCGAATTGCTATTTAGTTGGAATGAATACCATAGGCATGTAACTTATATCTGATTTAGGGAAATGACTCACTGTATCTCAGAAACTATTTATCGTACAGCTTAAAGCAAAAAATATGTATCAAAAGATCGCATACGAGAAACTACTGCAAATTATTTTCAAGTTTTCTTCTCCACCGCTAGAGGGAGTATTTCATAATAATATCACAAACACATGATTTTTCTATAATAACTGTACTTTCCAATAGCAATGAATTCTTTGTGTTCAGAATACACCATAATCTTCTCAAATTAACAATTATTACCTAACAAAATTATTAAATGTGGCTTGTTTGCTATTTTCGGCGTTGAATTCAAATTATAAACATTAGAGGAAGAGTTAAGGGTCATCTACCAACTTCGACCTTGCACAATTATGCTTTGTATATTTTGTTGTTTCCCTACGACCTCACGTTTAAGTTCACATAACGAAAATTTTATTAGGAATATGAAAGCTCTGCAACATGTAGGTAGCCAAGCGGTCCATTTTTATCCGATATTTTAGTGGTAGCAACCGAATTTCAATAAGGAGTTGTACGGTCATAAGAAATTTGAGGATTCTGAGATTTTTATATAGTATTCATAAAGCTTCAAATTAGACCCCTTATAAATTAGTTTTTCCATTCAATCCATATTTAATTCTTTACAAGGGCTTAAACTTTGCTCAATATGTGTATTTTTCATATTTTTTTCAACAAAATTTGGTTAGCATTTCAAAGTTTTTATTCAATGAGAACTCTAAGTTCAACATTAATCTACATGATATATTTTTTTCTTAATTTTCAATACATCCATTACTTCAAAATTCTTTGCCAAAAATACTTCGAAATTCGCTGCCGATAGATTCCCCTTAATGACTTTATTTACAGTTTTCTGCAAAGAAAATGTCATTTTAGTAAAGCGTGTTATCAATAGATGATAAAGGTAATAGTTTAATAATATTATAACACCCCACAGAGTCTTTGAAACTCAAAGAACAAAGATCGTTCACTGAGAAGCAACAACTAATTCCCTGGCTTTATGCCACGAAGGACTTTGAAATACACTTCAAAGTTGAACGGGGTTGGTTTATCTGCAAGATAGAACCAACCATTTTAGTTTGCAATTCAAAAGGATAATATCGCTTTTAGACCAGTTTCGGCGTATTTGCGCCTCATCAGGATAGGGTAAATATCATCCGTCCAGAAGCTCTGAGAGTATAATTATGGACTGGAGAAATAATTTCCTTTTTTTAAATAAATTGCTTATAACTTTTGCAATTTTTAACGGCCCCTTTTGGGACTTTTCTTTAAACTTTATACATGATTTTACAGATCGAATGACACCTAGATCGTATTTTCGGTGACTACACAAAAATTTATGAAAAGGACTTATTTGTTTCCTTTTTTATCGTGAAACTCAAAGATGTCCTATCGTTGATCACCCTGTATCAATTTTCTTCTTAATAGCAATTTATGGAATCCTTTGGACATGTTATTTTTTGTAACACCTTGTAGAGCGTCGTTTATTGTTAGAGCTAAGCTAGAGTAATGGAAAAAGCTTCACAATAAACACTAATTTATGATCTGACTTTTGCGGTTATAAATAAACCTGAAAATTGGCGAAAATATATAGAAATAAGGATAACAAAGGATAATATCGACTGACATTGTGTCAAGGACCTTTAAAAGTTTCCCTAAGAACTTTTACGGATAATGAACCAAGCAATATCCCGGATGATCACCCAAGTTGACATATTATTTGGTTATTTTAGTGAAATTTATACAAGAGGTCTACAATGAATAATTGAGGTACGTGGATTATTCAAAAGCTGTGGATGATAAAACAATTAAATTTTCCTCGATATTCATTGGGGAATAGTTTAAGGTTTAGATAATTGGGAAACTGTCCATACGCATATTAATTTTGGAAAAACACACCAAGGATGTTAAAACCACCGACCTATATTCAGCTTCTAGCTATATAAATTTTCCAACGTGGAATATTGAACTGTATAGTACGGTTGTCCTGCTTTATAATTCTAACATTTGTATACGAATTCTTTGCAGAAAACAACTAATTTGAGTGATTTTGTGATTTGTTCCTGGAAGCATTCCCTTCACTCAAAATAACTATTTAACTTCATTTTGTAATGTCAACGTATCAAGGAGTCAATAATAACTTTCGCTAGCGTCGCTCAGGGGCAAATTTAGACAAATTTAGACTGTCCTGTCTACCTAAGACCGATAAGAATCTGCCGCCCCAGTTAGGTAATTCATACCTTTACTATCTGCCCTGTATTGTAAGAATAAAAACATTTTTCTTCAGCTACTATATTATTTTCCCTTATTTTAATTAAGGTAGCTAACCATTTCCATTTCCAAATAATCGAAATCTCTTTTCGCTAATTTTTATAATATCCAAACAGTGGGAAAATTTTCATAATATTTGATTTTTTGTCCATCGATGAAATTGACTTTGTGTAGTGATTAATTATAAAGGGGAGAAAGAACAAGATACAGACTTAGTAGAGAGGGAATCATTGAAAAGAAACCACCTCCTCACTTCTTAGAAATCAGACAACCCGGGACATGCCATAAGACGATGAAAAATTATAACTTTTGAAACAAATTCGTTACGAAATTAACTTAGTGCTTTAATGGTTGCTTGACTATCCGACATTATAATAATCCTTTGTCTTCTGTATCCTTTATCAATATTGAACTGGGCGCACTTTCTTATGACGTGGATTTCCGCCTGAAAGATACTTGGGGTTTTTGCCAAGCTTTCAGAGTGTTTGGTTCCTGGCACAAAAACTCCTATACCAGTTCCTTCTATTGCTTTTGAGCCGTTTGTGTAACATTGAATGGTATTCTTTCCAAGTCTGGTAATGGTATTTGGATCCCATTCCTTCTTGTTGCTTCAGTTCCAAAATGGTGTGGGAATGCCTAGACATAGACATACTATGGATTCCAGGACACACTGGAATAGAAGGAAATGAAATAGTAGATGAACTTGCTAGTAAATCTACTAGGGGGACTGAAATACCTTTTTGGGGGCCTAAACCCTTTTGCGGAATCAGCCCTAATATAATATTGGAAGAAACAGATAAAGCCGAGAAAAAGAGAAGCTCTGACCATTGGAAATATTTAGTAGAGCTTATACAATCAAAGACTCTTCTGGATGACTACAACCTGTTGAGCTCAAATGTATGCATAAGTCAAAGTAAAACTGCGAGTTTTAACAGGGATCCTAACGGGACATTGTCGCCTGAATGGGCACCTAAAAACCTCAAAATAGTGGAGGAAGAGGAATGCAGATTTTGTGGAATGGAAGAAGAAACCTCCATCCACATACTTTCTAACTGCACAGCACTTCAGAATCCTAAAGCACAGCACCTGGGAGATTACTGGATAGAAGAGGAACATTTACCTAAGTTGAAGCCTGCAGACATCCTAAAATTCCTCCGGGAAATAGGACTAAAGGAACTACTAGTTTCTGAGACTCTCGTCAGAAACTGAGTAGTAGTAAGGGGGCAGAATAGATATTTTAGGTCTCAGAGTGAATGTCACCCCAAAATACATACATACATACAAGTATAAAGGGGATGTTGCCAATAAATCGTTTTGAACTAGTAAATTTCAACAATGATATGTATGATGAGTGATTAAGTAAAATAAATCGACAATTTTGTCAATGAAGAACATCCAGTAACTCAACAATACATGCAGACTACTTTTACCCATGGTTCCAAAGGGACGTCGACGACATACAGATAAACAAAATGAGTAAAATAGAATTGAAACGACACACGTGAAAATAAACAGGAGCTACCGACAGGGATAGCATGGTTTAAATATTGTATGACTGGGATAGTATTTTTGTTCTTTTGATATTCTCTGGAAGTCTTAATATAAATTTAAACATTTCTAAGTCATACAATTTTTTCCATTGCATTACCAACAAATTTTACCTCCAAATTGCGTCGACCTACTAATTTTACAATAGTTAATCCATTAAATTCACTGTTTAATTGAATAAAGTAATTATTTGGTTATAGGTACGCTACTGATGTCGATTCTATTAGAATGAATAATATCATTAGAGGGCACTTTAATTAACCTGGTAAAGTGGTGACCCGTTCTGCACGTAATTTGATTTGATTATTTAAAAAAATGAAATGCTAAAAATGGTCGTTTTGTATGAAGACAAATCCCATTATGTACCAGTATTTTATTTTCGTGTCTTCTTAACCATTTAATAAAGAAAAATTAATATTAAAATCAAGGCAAAGCGCGAGTTTAATTGTACACGGCTTTAAATAGAAAGTAGTTGTACGTCAGTGTCTTTTATGATGATGTCATACTTGCACGTACAGTTAACACGACGTAAATGCAAATAAAACGCCGACGCATTTTTCAAATATATGACGAGATCGTATCAATATAACGAAAATATCAAATATTTTCTCCACGATTAAATAGTAACGCACAAATTATTTTTACATATTCAGCTGCATAATGATATAAATTCTTCACACCAGTGAATAATAAAAAGAATTCACTCCCGTTAGCCAATCACATTCAATTATTATCAGAATTCACGCTAAAATGAATTATAATATTGAATAAATCAAATCGTCTCTTTAAAACGTCAAATACCTAAGAACGCTAATCGCTTCTGACAGCGCGTCGTTTGAAACGTCAAAATAATTATAAAATCATAATTTTACGTAGGTATTATAAGTGAAAAAAATGGACAACAGTAGCGATAGTGAATATTTACGCTTCCCGGAATTAATTTCATTTTTCAATGTAAGGGTTCCGATTAGAAACTTTATCCGCGTGAATAATAGCCATCATTCTGCACTCGTTGAAGAATATACTATTATTCTACAGCCTGGTGGTCTATAATCGCTATTTAATATTATTCAATCGTCACGTCAAAATGATATCTCTCTCTCTGTAGAATAGGCGCTTGGGCCAAATGTGAGCCATTGTACGTTTTTCCGAGTTATCCTCCAAAGTCATCGTCCATCCTGTCCTTTCCAGGAAGGTGGACAGATCAATAGGAGACATCTCCTTTATGTCGGCAAGTGTAGGCCAAGACTTCCCGATCACACACTCTCTTATTGACGATAACTCCGGACACTCACATAAGTCATGACTGACAGTTTCGTTTTGTTCTTCATAGATCCTGCGTAGAGGTGTGTCCACTATCCCCATAGTATGGAGGTGTTTCCCCAGTTGACAGTGGACAATCAGAAATCCTACTGTTTAACGTAGTCATCGTTAAGTATTTCTCCGGCGCCAGCTTATTCCCCGGGAAACCCAGGGTGAGCCTGACAAAATTTCATCCCTTGATTTCATCCCATCTCTTTAGGAATCAAGCATGGGTGTAACGTTTGGCAACGTTACCTTTACTCCTGTCGTGCCCTTTTACCCACGTCAGGATAATGATGTTATCAACCGAGGCGTTAGGTAAATTTTGATGACACTCTAATACTATCCCTGATACAAAACGTTGTCTGTTCAAAGCTAATTGGAGCTTGTCTGCTGTTAGTGTAGATTACTATGTTTTTGCCAGAAATTCTTTTTATGGTTAGTTCTTGTGGCAATTGAGATACCAGCCAGTTTCTGTTCAAACCACGCTGGTATTTTTCTTCACTCCCCATTCAATGCTCAATTCTGGAGTAGATTCCACATCCTGAGCATTATGGCTGCCGTAGCGATGGCATTTGTTTTTACAAACAATAATAATGAATACTATGACTAGTACGAGTGCTTTTGATGAAGTCGAAAGGCGTAGAAGTACTCCTCCTAACATATTGGAGCATAAGCACAACAGAAAATGGAATATGAATCAATTTTTCCTTCTTTTGTCGAACATGAGCTGGTTCACAAACGGTGCAGCTGACCAAAAATGAACCTGGTTAAGTCTTGGACAGCAAGCAACTTTCCAGCGAGAGTTTTCGCGTTTGATCTATGCGTTGGATGGATCCTGAAGAATGGCAACTCCAACAAGTCAATAAAAATATTGCCACAGTCAGGCTGCAATGTTGTGTTCCAGTAGCTGCTACTACAATCTCGTCCAAATTGACAGACCCGGAGACTGGTAATGAAAAATCTCAAATCAGATATACCGCATAGCAAGTGCACTCAAGAATAAAACACCAGGATCGAGGCAACCCAATGCCTTTATCAAAGTACCTTCGAAACTAAAAGCAAAGGAGTTGGTAAACATGAACAGGGAGGAAATCAGTTATATAACTGGAATCACAGTGGATACTGCATTATGAAATTAAAAGAGGATTGGTTGTATGGAAATTACTTTATTGGGCTTTTCGTCACTATATATTTTATTTTGTGTTAATTATTCATAGTGTGTTTATTTTGCGATTTGTAGATAATTTCTCTTCATTGCTCACGGAGAACAATCGATAGTTGTCATTTAGTGCGGTTTTC
>CAJUYI010002610.1:0-12526 GCA_910591695.1 Galerucella pusilla | reverse complement strand
CATTGCTCACGGAGAACAATCGATAGTTGTCATTTAGTGCGGTTTTCAAGAATTCATAATTTATTAAATGCAACTTTCACTAATTTCATGTTTCAATAATGTTCTGTGTTAAAATGTATTAAGCATTAGAAAGTTACTTGATTTGTATTTTATTATCGAAAATAACTGTTTTATAAGTAATGAGAACGGATTTTTTAAGTGAATTTGTAAAATTACCTTTTCCCAGTATTTTGATAATGAATTTAGCAATATCAAAAAATAATCATTGCTTTAGTTCTCTATCCTTTACAGTTTTGGGTTTTGACAATTTGATTTATACAGCTGGAACCATAATATGGTTTTCTGAAAAAATAATCCTGATAAAAAGCATGGTTCAAAACTCAAAATGCATCCATCAGATATCAATATTTTCAAGGTACATAGTTTGTCCAAAAATATAAATTTTACTTAAGATTAAAATAGGTACCTTTAATTTTTATATTACAGAAGAATATTTATACTCGCTTACTCCCTCGCATACTCACTTAGATGTCACATCTTCGTGAATAATAGCCTTCATTATATGCTTTTTGAATAATATACTATTATTCAATATACCTACAATAAAATACAGCATTTTATATTACAGTTTAGCAAAAAGAATACGTAATTGTGTCTTATACACTGGTGTCAAATACTATTTACTGTTTAGTAGGAGTTAACAGTCTTAATGAAAAATATTAACACCTTAACAAAGCATAGGCGTATCAGAGTATTTTTAAGGAGCGTCGCATTTTGGTCCAAAAGGATAGCTGGGACAGGCACTAGACCACAATCAAATCTTTTTAATTCATATAAATGCTCACTTTCTTCTCTAAACGTTTCTATTAGAAGCATCCCGTTCGATCTGTGCTCGGTTTGAGAAATGTGCAGACTTCTTGGGCCATATTGTTACTTTGGATGAAACTTTGGTATATTCCTAAGATCCAGAAGCGAAGCAGAAATGGATGGAATGGTGACACATAGGTTTTCCAATGCATAAGAAATGTTGTGCTCAAAAATCTTCTGGAAAAAGTCCTGCTACAGTTTTTCAGGCTAATCATCGAATAATCAAGATTAATTGTGGAGTGGAATAATAGCTGGGGTTTGCTATTCGTACTCACCACTCCAAGATGAAAAATCATAAGAGAAGACTGAAAAGAAGTTCAAGAAATCATATATTGTGTTCCAAAGAAGAGGTGATAGAAGCTGGAAGGCCTGGTTGCGTTTTAATAAATTTATCCAATTAAGAGGATATGGACTAAAAAACACTTGTCTCTTTATCGTATACATTGTTTTGTAGCAAATGGTGCATTTATAGTAGTTTGTGCAACTAGTGTGGATATGGACAATCCACACGAGTCGAACAGTATATTTTTTCTACTACCCATTTAAGAAAAAATCTAGAAAATAAACAATTGAATAAACTGTAAAATAAATATAACTTTAAATTAAAAGTGTTCAACAATGTTATTCATAATCGTACCAATTCAATTTTATGTCCTCACTAATTTTTTGTTATAAGTAGATGTTGCCAGTCTAAATATCTGCTAAATATCTCAAGCGTCTACCTGTTGTCGTTATCAATATCAAGCAGAATAATTATTAAAAAATAAAATTAACAATTAAAAAAAAACGTCATCACGGGTAATCGAACCCGGGTCTACCGCGTGAGAGCCTGGTGTTTTTACCACTCAACTATCGGGGTTTGAACTAATTTAACGTCAGAAGAATTGAATAGTTTTATAAGAGCTGATGTCCATCGATAGTCCCTTAAATACCCATTTTATTCTAGTATTCTAGTATTTGTTATTAATTTATACGGATTGTTTTATTTAAGTTTATTTTTGTAAATGAATATTCCTAATCCACTGCTTCTGGGTGAAACTTTTTTTTGACAAATTATTTTGACGTTTCATTAAATTGGAAAAAAGATGAGTGACGAGTAGTAAACGCGAAGGCTGATTGGTGGATTTCATAAACGTTCTAGGATGTATATGAAGTCATATACGTTCAGTTATATGATATGGCCTACATTTCCATTCGGTAAACTGTGCAGGAAATGGATAATATACATGTGGGTGTAGAAACAAGCTTTTGTTGTCTTGCTTATTAGGGAGGTGGTCTAACGTCTATCCTGACTATCCTCTGCATATCCAAATAAGACTAAAAAAGTTTCAAGCGATCATTTCATGTACACAAAAATTAATTACTACCAATGAAACGGATTCAAAAAACACCTTTATGTTTTTTATACTTAACATTAACAAAACTTTTTCAAAAGAATCTAATATCTATTGGAAATAAAATTGATAAATGAGATTTTAAGGAAACAAAAAACAATATTATTTTGCAATATAATGGGAAAATGGGGCCGATAAGTAACTGTTCCAAATACCTATTATCGAAATCGATACTATTAATGATTTTACAGGAAAGTGAACAGGAAAAAAAACTTAGCACTAGCTTTTTAAATAGTTTCTAAAAACAAGAAATAATTGTATTGCTGTTCATCCTTTTATTATATCCGAACATTTCCTTCCATTTTCCTTTAAGCCTTTCTAAAATGTTTCAGGTTCCTTCATTCATCATTCTTAGGGATGCTTCACAAGTACAAATAGATGGTTAAAGTAACAATCTTGAAACATTAAGCTATTTTGGATTAGACACATCTGATTTTCTTCTGTATTCTTTAAATAGCAATCCACAAATATACACAATATTGGTATAGTTTCTAAGATCTCAGTTGGATAACTTTGAATTATTTTTTGGCTTGTTGCAAATGACCTCTTACAAACTATAACAATCTTTTATTGTTTCAATATTCGCTATTGTCCCTTCTGTAACTCCGACTCTGTCGATGCATAAGCGAGTCAAGAAGCCACCTCATCCGACCTCTCGCTATTCCCCTCCTCTACGCTCCTTTTCCTAACCTAATCGACAACGGGTTTGTAACGTAAATGGACACAGTATTCACCGTATGCCGTGTACGACATGAATGAGTTCTTTCTTCAAATAAAAAATTTCGAGACAGAAATTCCGTATTTAAACCCAACGCGATTGTTACGTATGGCCAAAAAACTGTATTGATTTCTTTCGTTCGCAGCATTAGAGCCCCGAGAGTTTCTGTGTTTATTATTGTTGTACTTTCTACGTTATCCTTTGAGGAATTTTGAATAGTGATGTGAGTTTCTGGTTTGTTATTGGCCACTGGACTGATAATAAACAGGTAATTCGATAGGTAATTGTTTTACTGATAAGAATTTATCAAGTTTCGCACTGGTATTAAACACGAAAAAGTCTTATCTGTCGTCGAAACGTTTATTTAAACTGTTAAATGCATCCAGCCACACCTGTTAGTAGAGAGTTGGGTAGGTAACAAAACAAATCATCACCGTTGGTCAGTGGCGTACATACCACACATATGATTAATCACTTAGGTATTTGGAATGTGTAACTCAGTTTTGTGATTTGATTAAAATATATGTTGAATTATTATTGTTGGAATAATTAATAACAAACACTATTTAATTGAATATGAAAAGTTAGTGTACAACGGATAATAATTTCATAGCTGTACCTCCAAGAATTTAAAAAAAACTTAGTTAAAATCGAAATACCCAATTTTTGAATCTCTTAGGTAACTGGGTAGGTACTTATCTTGTTTAAAAACTAGAGCTAAAGAATATGTTAGGAATTGAATTTCTATTCCTGGATCAAAATGAATCACAGCTTAAGAACGCTCATGATATGATATCTAGTTTGATTATGGGACTATTAGGTGGTTGGTAGTATTAATAACTATAAATGTCTCAATATTGACTCCTGTTCAATAATATTTACAATAGTAGTTACTCACAAATTAAATATTCGTTGTTAGAGTAGAGTTCAAAGCGCTAATTGGTTTTTCCATCTATCAGTGCCGTAGCCAGGAATTTTGTTTGGGGGGGGGGCACCAAGTGGCTTGGGTATGGTGAGACAAAAACTTCAGATCATAAAAATTTAATTTTTATTACTTTTTTGTTATTGTTTACATTAATCTGAGGTATAGAGTGATTTATTTATATTGATATGCCACTGCCACACATAATCAAGGGAAGAAGGCATCATCATTTGAAATCCAGGCGTCTTTCTTTTTTGGATGCAAACATATCTGTTATAACTTCAGCTTCAATATTTATGTCCCTGTGAATGTTCATGAGAGCCAAACCGTTGAGTCGTGTTTCACTTGAAGAATTTCTAAAGTGTTTTGATTCTCTTTAGACTGGAAAAGCTTCTTTCGGCGGATGCTGTAGTAACAGGTAAAATGGAAAATATTTTCAACAACACTCTAATATTAGGAAAAAAATCGTCAGGACATTTCCTGAGGGCTTCTAGAGGATTATTTGGAGTGTCTTTTTCATTACACCATTTTTGTTCCCAGAAGTCAAACTCTGCTTCTAGTATTGCTGGGTAAACGTTTGGTTTGCATTTTTGTTATCTCGACATTCTCGACCGTGAAATCTTTGGTAGATAAATCGCAATATGTATTCGAAATATGATATATGGTGAAAGATCGCTGAGTCATCAACTGTCAGGAATCCGGAAATTCCGCTACTCATGAGCCACCACCGCTCCCAGCAAAAAAATCCGCTACAAATAGCGGAATTCTGCTACGAACGGCAAAACTGCAGCCAGATTCTAGTGTCGTTCTTGGCCGAGCGTTGATTTTTAACATCCGCCGCGGACATTTCGGGGGGGGCACGGGCCCCTAGTCCCCCCCTGGCTACGGCACTGGGCTATATAAATATAATGTTTATTTAATATACAATAATAGTTACCTATGTTATAGTCGTTTCCATCCACATACGCTTCCTAGGGCACAACACTTATTGGATAAAAGAGGGTAGCTCGTATGAACTGAAGTTACCGTTAGATTGAATTTGGGTAGTTCAAGTATTACGTAAGCACTCTAGGGGGGGCAGAGGTTCCTTTGCTTTATTTTTTTTTGATGACATGGGGGGTCTAGATGGTGATTACGCCAACAGTAGCTATTTACTTTTTTGCACATGACAACCCACACATTGCCTATGCTCGAAAACGAAACGCGTTTTCCGGGATTCCCTCAAAACACGTTTAGGTACTGGCTTAGAATCGAGTAGGGAAATTTTTTCGTCAATTTTTTGTTTCCTTTCGGTATGATTGACAATTTGACCTATGTAAGCAAAGCATGTGTACTGAAAAATTAAAAGTAGTTTGTTTTGCTCCTAATATTACGAGTAATATTACCTACGGTTATAATATTGGTACCTAACTATTTTCTTATTTCTAGCATTATATCTTCTGCTCATAAATCAATAAAAAAACAGAATACCTACATTAAAAGAATAACTTATGTCAATGTTTACGTAAGCATGGGAGTGAGGGGTAAGAGCTTTGATTACATTTGCTTATAAGGGGGGGTAAATAATCGTAGTAAATCTGCTTACGTAATACTTGAATGGCCCCCCAGAACACCTGACATTGACAGGTCGGTTATACAGTGCTATTCAAAAGTCCCCTCCCTCCCTCGTATCTTTTGAACGGCTACACTTACATTAATAAAATTTGGAGGGTGAAAATAAAGTGTTGTAAACTTCTCTACGAATGGTAACAGGTGGCGTAATAGTAATAGATGACGTCACAGTGCCACTCTGGCCAATAATTTTGAATAGGACCTTATGGCAAGTGATATCTCGTTTCAAAGGCATTGACGTTGGCTACATAGCCATATTAATTTTGTTTGGGTTTAAACTAATTTTGACGGATATATTAAATAAATACCAAAATTATTGAAATTATTTTTTTTAATTTAATTAATCAAATATCAACAATGGATTCGAAATGTGCTCCGTCCACTTCCTGACAGTAATAGATCCTATTAGTAAACTCTTGTCGTACTCGTTCGAATGTGTCAGCTGGAAGAGCATTGCATTCTTCAATAATTCTTTCTTTCAAAACGCCAATGCTATCTGGTGCCGTAGTATAAACCTTGGATTTTAAGAAGATACCCCTATAGAAAAAAATCTAATGCTCACAAATCTGGTGACCGAGGTGGCCATTCTATAGGACCTCACCGGCCGATCCATCTACCTCGATATATTCTTCATCCAGGTAACGTCTTACTGCACCATAATAATGTGAAGGAGCACCATCTTGTTGAAATGTTATTTCCAGATGGCCGAATTTATCTGGATTATCTTCCAGAATTTCAAGAATTAACGGCTCAATTGCATTTTGTAACATCTCCAGATACACTTCACCGCTTAAATTTGAATTAAGGAAAACAGGACCAACTATGTGGTTTCCCATAATACCTGCCCAAACATTGAATTTTCCTGAAAATTGGGTATGTTGTTCACGAAAGGTGTGAGGATTTGTGTCACTCCAATGCCTTACATTTTGTGTATTCACATTTCCATTGAGGCAAAAAGTACTTTCGTCACTAAAACAAATTGTTTTTGTGTAATGTGGGTTTTGACTAATTTTATTTGTCATACACTCACAGAATTCGAGTCTACTGTCGGGGTCGTCATCCGAAAGGTGGTGCACCATTTTTATCTTAAATTTATTTTTAGCCAACCCTCTGTACTGTACTTTTACTTACTTCACAGATAGACGCAACTTTAGTTGAAGAGGAAGTAGGGTTTACTACCATTTCAGCAACTATATCAATTTTTTTATCATCACTAAATGTTGGTCGACCAGATTGTTTGGCATCTTGAACACTACCTGTTGCTTCAAACTTGTGAAGAAGCTCCCTCAAATAAGTTCTCGAGATAGGGCGATCTGGGTATCTTTCAATAAATAAACGTTCCGCTTCATGGAGATTCTTTCTAGATTCACCAATTATTAATATAGCTGCTACTTTGTCGGCTTGAGTACGTACCATTTTGCCTGTGTAAATTCTTAAACGTCTCGTTTAACAATAATAAAATTGAACATTTGAGCTATTTAGAAAAACTTTGCAAAGCAACAAATACTATTAAATTAAAAACGTCAATTTTTTTGACAACTAACCAGAGGCGGACTGAAAAATCTTCAATATTTAAATGTGAAATAATAATTTTGGTATTTATTTAAATTATCCGTCAAAATTAGTTTAAAGCCAAACAAAATCAATATGGCTATGTAGCCAATGTCAATGCATTTCAAACGAGATATCACTTGCCATAAGGTCCTATTTAAAATTATCTCGAAAATTATTGGATAGAGTGGCACTGTGACGTAATCTATTACTATTACGTCACCTGTTACCATTCGTAGAGAAGTTTACAACACTTTATTTTCACCCTCCAAATTTTATTAATGTAAGTGTAGCCGTTCAAAAGATACCAGGGGAGGAGGGGACTTTTGAATAGCACTGTATTGGGCGGAGTAGAATTCGATGAGACCTCTGGCGGAGAAAATTGTAACTAACGACAACGAGTAAAATAATTCGTTTTGCATTGTTTTTGTATTATATTCATGTCAACGTTATTACCGTGAATTCGTACTTTATTTGTTTAATTTTGTGTCAGTGACAAGTTTAAAACTGTGTTTTTCTATTTAACTCAACTCTCATCATTTCTGAGGTAATATTCTTATATAATCAGAGATATTATGGAAGAGGTTATGTTATTCTATTTTTTGTTTTCATTGCAGATCAAAGAGAAAATAAGTCGGTATTAAAGATTAAAAATATTACTCAATACAAACCTACCTTCCCTACAACTTTTGTAGATATAATTGTATCAAAAATAAAATAAAAACACGAAATCAGACCTAAAACTAAACAGTTAATTGAACGCTTGTTGTACTTTTCACTCAATACAAACCTACCTTCCCTGCAACTTTTGTGGATATAATTATATCAAAAATAAAATAAAAACACGAAATCAGACCTAAAACTAAACAGAGTTAATTGAACGCTTGTTGTACTTTTCACAAAAATTAACCATACCTATTACTCCAAAAATAAAAATATTAGGAGTCAAAACTTATTTTAACAACACAAAATAATAAAGCACAATCAAAGAAAAAGCATGCCTGGAAATTATTTTCAGAATTGTAGGTCCACCGCTAGATTGCGTATTCGACAGTTGAGATTTTAAAAGGCCAAATTTTTCAAAATTTACTCAATTAAGAAGCATATTAAATATTATAATCAGATTCCTCGACAAATCCTGCATATTTTTAATACAAGTTTAAGCTTATCTATTCAAATAAGCGGTGGGGTAGAGTAGGAACCTTGCTACGAAAAAACGCCTGTAATTCGAGCTCTGCTTGACCGATTTTAATAAACTTGATGTTGTTTGAAAGAGCTTTTGTTTAACAATCAAAAATTTGTAAATAGGAAGCAAACTGATCAATAACATGTATGCTAGGGGGCGCTGTTTTAGTTTTTTTAAATATTGTGTTTTTACGTAACAATTTTAAATGGAAGCATACAAATTGAAGTAGATCTTTAAAAAGTAGACTGAATTAGTAATAAAACACTGAAAACCGCAAGGCGATATCTCTTTTCTATCCAGAGATATCGTAAGAAACAGGTAAATGGCGGGAATTGTTCCAACATTTTATTGTATTGTGGTCACATACTGCACCAATAAGAATAAATCTCCACTACAGAAATTTTTTACATAATATTCTAAATTATTTGTAGAACATACATATTTTTAGCTAATTGTAATAATAATAGCTAATAATAAAAACTACTCTGTCAGATCAAAATAGATATTGGTTTTTTCCGAGGGACTTTATATACACATTTACTAATCTAAAATTATCAAAGATAACGAAAGAAACGTTTAATGACTCATAATCATAGTTTCAATTTCATTTCAAAACTTCCATTTGTATTTATTTGAAAAGCGAGCAATCACAACATTTTGAAATTTTACACGCGATCTAATTAGATGTTGATACATTTATAACAGCTTGATTTTTTCAAATTATTACTTATTCCGTAATTATTCCTACAGTTTGCATATATCATAAATTCGTTTCAATTAAACATAGAATATTTTCATTAACGTATAAATAAACTACAATCGAATCTGCTTAATTTATTTCTTTTGTTATTGAAAATATTGATAAAGTAGCGATTTTAAATAATTTCAAAATTTTTGTTGAATTAGTTTTCTGAAAAATCTATTAATATACAATAAATTACCTAAATTAGTACAGCTGATTCAAAACGCTCTTACTATTACAAGTTTTTTTTTGTTAGTGCTACTGTGGTTATTACAGTTTTTATTTTGAGATGGTGAGAATTTGAATAATGCCAAAACTAGACAGCGTATACTATTTGGACTTTCTAATAAACATTACGTCCACTATAAATTATATTAGAGCATTTTGGATGGACAAAGTAGACAATGCAGATTATGCATATGAGACGTCGGAATACATTATTTACAATTTACTTAGAGCCTCATCCAACAGACCTAGCTCCGAAACGGATAATAGATCTCATAGTTCGCAGCATAACCGGGCCAATCTGTTTGTATTAGATCAAGATTAAAGTGATGGGTCGTGCAAATGAGTTCTGATATCAGGAGATATAGTTTATACCATTTTAGTTGCTCAAACTATAGCTGACTCCATAAAACTTTTCTCGCCAGCATGTTATTATAACCTAATTGATCTTTATGATCAATTTTAAACAGAAGTTGCTTTAATTTTCAAAAAAACTCTGTCTTATTTAGTATATTGAATAAAAAAGTTAATTATGCTTAGAGTTTATGGTGTTGTAACGAGTACATGGTCAAGAATACTTTCAGTGACTTTCAGACAAAAAACGTTGACCTTATTGTAATTTTGTAAGATAATGAATCATATCGTGCAAACAACTGTTTAGTATTCACTAGTGTTGTATTTGTTGTGAGAATGTTGCGATAAAGAAATATTTAATAATAACCTCAAGAGGAAAAACTAAACTTTAAATAAAAAAATTGAAGAACGTGTCGTGGGACACACGGTAAGAACTTTAGTTCCTTTTAAGCAATAATCAAATTTTTTGAATCAATAAATAAATACACATATTAATATAAGAATTTATTATACACTGGGTGAAACTTCATTTAACAAAAATAAACAGTACTTAGTATTAATTATAAAAATCTTATCATTAAGTTGATTGAAACAAAGTACATATTAAGTATTTTATTAACTGTAATTAATAATACAATGTATGCTGACAATCAACATTTTGGGCCGAGAGACTAGTTCTGAGACTGAGGAGAGAGTGCGAGAGCCCACGCGCTCAAGGCACATAACGTAACAAAGTAACGTAACGGTCAGATCTTTTGCGTCGCGACCTCCGTCACTCCAAGTAACGTAACGGTCAGACCAACCTAACATAAAGAACTAAAGTTCTAAAAAAGAAGGAGGTCGCGACGCAAAAGATCTGACCGTTACGTTACGTTGTTACGTTATGTGCATTGAGCGCGTGGGCTCTCGTGCTCTCTCCTCAGTCTCAGAGCTAGTCATCCAGAGTAAAATAAATTCTTATATGTGTATTTATTTATTGATTCAAAAATTTTGATTATTGCTTTAAAGGAACTGAAGTTCTTACCGTGTGTCACGCGACACATTCTTCAATTTTTTTGTAAAATATTGGGAATCGTGAACTTTTCCTAATCAATATAGCAACTAACAGGGAATATATTCGTGACCCTAAAATATTATCATTTAGTTAATATAACTGTTTCTATTGGAATTATTTATTTTTGTAGCTAAACATTATAACGCTTTTAGTGTTCGTCAAAATTAGTTTTGGAAACGGAAGAAAGTTTTTGGTGAGCTAGTTTGAAATTTGAGGAGTAATTCCTGTCTAGTTTACTTGGAAACTATCTCGGAAACTATATCTATTTTTTATTCGAAGAAAAAAATCAAATTCGTAGTAAGCGTTTTTCATCATCTAAAGAAGCAGTTAAAATATTTATATGCTTGTTTTTTAGGGATTTCCAGTTGAGAATTGTTTTTGAAATGCATAATTGTATATTTTTTGGGAAACTATAAAACGGTTAACATTTGAAGTGTTTTTTGACCTCGGACTCTTATTTTTTTTATTTGTACAATCAAACCTAAGCTAATAAAAGTGAACACAATACAGTTTTTAGTGTACGAAAAAAGCAACAACATTAATTTTTCAAAACTAGCTACTAGTAATTTAGCAAATGAAATAAATGCAAATAATTAATCGAGTAATTAATAGAGCTGCTTTTTTTTTAACTATTATGTAATTTCTGGTTTTTTGAATAGTTATATAGTTAGTAATTTTTTTTTTCATAAAATACTTTAATTGGTCTGCTTTTAACTATAGTGACTGTACACATAACTTATAATAACTAATGTCCAAAATTTTGGGTATTTTGTTATTTGGTGGGGGGGTCGTATTAAAGCCAGTAAATTTTTGAAAAATTTTAAAAAAAACAGAATCCCATGTGTCACCCTACAATTTTAGTTAGTTAGGACAAAGGTGAAAAGTTTGTTTTTTTGTGTATTCTGTGCATTGTTTAAATTGCGATTTATTAAGTGGAACCTTCTTGCACTGCGTTCTGACCAAAATAAACATGACATATAAACAAATTTAATGAAACAAAAACAAAAATAGAATAAACCAATAATATCAGCATTATACTTTTTTTCCGTGCTCATGATAAATACATTCACTTCAACACAAGTCTCATACCTCATCAGTACAAGCGTACATCATCCATCTCATCATTTCTGGAATAATATAGCTCTTATTTTTTAAAACTTGGCGTTGTGGATTTGAGTAGGCACAAGTTCTTTCAAGTTGCCCTAAAAAAATAATCAAGCGCTGATAGGTGTTGTAGCCGTTTATACCAAAAGTTTGTTTTCTTATAACAGTACCGAGTACAGTACCCAGAAAAAGTTCTAAAAAATTCTTATGATTTCATAACCTATAACATTTTTTAGTGAAAATTAATACTTTGCTCGATATTCGTTATTTTTTTGAAGTGTAGATAATGGCATCTTAAGAAGCCGTTGATTCTTAATTATTAGAGCACTTGGGCAAAATTATAATCTTCATGATGCATATGGATTGTACAATATTTTTGTGAAAATTAATATTTCGTCATATTTTTAACAGTGTCGATTTCCACGACTTTAGCAGCCGTTGATACTGAATGTATGGATTTAGGTTGAAATCATTCTCCAAATTAAATGGCTTTAAAATAAAACTGTTTTAAAGCCACAAATATTTCATTTAGTGATAAATTGAATAATCGGTACTGAAAACAATGAGTCAATAATGCAACCACAACCACAGCCATCCATTCAGATTTGATTCTAGTTTCGTGTAGAAAAGTATTATTTATAACGGAAAAAAAAGATATAAATTACTCATATGTAAACAGGAAAGATATGATTTAATATCATAAATTGCGGTTTGAAATCGAATTGCGATTTCAAAATCGTAGAGCTATGACCGAGGCTATGACGTTAGTTTTATTATGACAGGCAAAAATAGTTGCTA
>CAJUYI010002609.1:0-29910 GCA_910591695.1 Galerucella pusilla | reverse complement strand
ATAATGATTCTATGTAAACCACCAATAAAATTTCGGTGAAAACGCTGAAACTTCCGCTGACCATTTCATGCAGAAACTATAGCGAAAAATCGGCCATTCATAGTACATAACATGCTACCTTAGTTCGATCCGCATAATAATTGGTATGCACTCATTTAGGTGCAACGAGGAAGCGGCGTATATGGTGCTTATTAGGGCGGATTGTGGCCCCAATAAACGCACCATACGTATATATTATACAGTATTGTTACTGAAATTAGAGTAATGAGCCGTCCACCGTCTATCTAGTTGTTCCTCTTGTAGCTCAGGATGTGGTTTAAAACTTTTAATTTTCAAAAAGACAATCACCATTATTAACATTCTACTAAACAAATAACCTGTAATTTTGATATTAGTACCGTAAAATGACATAGCAGATAATGCACTCAACTGTAGTCATGATCACTTGACGGTACGTAGTTTTGTTTACTTTCAACGGATTAAATTTCCTTATCGATGGAAATAAGCTGTTATTTATATATAATATTAATTTTTTTCAGTATTTGTTATTACGAGAGATTATAGAATGTTGATGTTCGGGATGGTTATGGAATATATGACTTTCCATTCAAAAGTGAAATCAGTATTATAAGTACATTCAATAATAGTCCAGTAAATGAAGGTGGAAAAAAAGGCAAAGTTAACATTAATGACGCCCTGTATTCATCTTCCGGTTGGAAGTTGCATTTAGTACATCATTAAACATGAGACAAAGTTCTGCATGAAAACGCGTGCGAGGGCGGAGAAAATGGCCCCAAAAGACCAGGAAAATAGGTTTTCAGCCAATAATCTTCTAAAATATGGCAGTAAGAGATTTTCGGTTCAGATAAAAGTTGAAGTTCAGGTCATTTTCTACAAAAATGGTCGTTATGATTTTTTCGCAACATTAATATTTTCTGCGAAAAAATCGGGTTGAAATACCGGAAATTTTGAGACTTGTGAAATATGCAAGTTTTGTACAAAATTTGAGCTGGGGGGTGTTGGAAATCCATTATTTTTAATGTTTTGGATTGTGGAAACCAATTGTAAATGGCGCCACCACATTTCACAGATTGGGAAAATCCTCGGTGCCATAAATGAGAAACCCCGTAACCTAACACTTTTGATGGATATTTATGTTTCCGAGGGTCTTGTTTTCCTCTCAGATGAGGCCCCAAGACATACTCATTAGGAAAACGGGCTATAAGATTAATTCTAGCGAGATGGACCTCATCAGTGGACCTGAATCTAGCAACAATCAGCTTTGCATATGTGGCAAAAAACTGAAGTTCATTAGGCTTTTGGTAAAGAAAACTGAAAATGCCTCAAGAGTGAAGAATATTCACCCATAATACTCAGCAACAATTTCTTGCAGATTCTCCGCAAATTTTTGCAAATTTTTTTGCAACCAGACTGATTGAGGTTTTTGGAATAACGAGTTATAAACGTTCTCCATGTTTCATTTATTATAGAAAAAAATATTTTTTTCTATTTATTTATCAACGGGAAAACCCAAAATAATGATACAAGAATAATACATTATAGACTAAAATATTACATAGAAAATTTTTAACAAAAGTACAAGAGATTCGCGGGTTAATTGTCCGTGAATTGATGAAAAAAGTATATAAAAATACATTGCAATTATGACATAAATCTGTTTGTCACCAGTCATCATCTGATTCTTGGTCAAGAACTTCTTTTGGGTCTAGAGCTCCCTCTAGCTCTACCCGGTCAACAACTTCTTCTGAGTCTACAGTTTCCTCTAATTCTACCTCTTGAGATAACATATTATCGCTGTCTTTATAATTCGAAAAACGTCGAAATTTATTCAATATTCTTCAGTTTTATGACTTTTCTCTCTATAATTGACAATAATATTTATCAAAATAATGACATCTTAGCTTTCAAATGATGTATCATAGAGACCAATCAGTTCATGTATAAGTTTTTAATTGATGGTTGTTCGCAAAATTTCCCCGCGCTCCAAAAACAGCAATAATTTGGGATTCAATAAACAACGATTAAATGAAAGTTGAAAAAAATTAGGGTATACAAATTTCAGGGATACAAAGGACCTTATGAGGACCCATAATCAAGAAAATTTTGAGTGAATTAGTGCAATACAAAAAAAATAGGAACAAATTCCTGGCGAGGTCAAAATTGCCCGGGAGCAGAAAGTTTGACCCGTGTTCCGACATGGCCAAAAGAGTCAAGCGTGACTCAATTCACAGGGTATGATAGCAGCAGAATTCCTTTTTCACATGAATTTTGAATCATGAGAAAATATGCATTTTTCACCAAGTTATTGAATAATTTGTCCCCCCGCTGATGTGTAAATACACGGACTGTGCTCTCCGGCATACAGCACAGAAGCTCATTATTCGAGGTGCGCTTGGTGCCGTTTTTCTCGAAACCGGTCAAATTTTCGAGAAAAATTATAGGGACCATTTTTGTAGAAAATTAACTTTAATTTTTATCTGAACCAAAAATCTCTAACTGCCATATTTTAGGTGATATTGACTGGAAACCTATTCTTCTGGTCTTTTGGGGCCATTTTCTCCGCCCTCGCACGCGTTTTCATGCAGAACTTACATCTCTTTCCATTTCTTCCAACGTAATATGCCAGAAGAACATTAGCAAACGATGACGCACACCAACAACGCTATTAAACTACATGAACTATAACGAGAAAAAATGGTATCGACAATTGAAGTACGGAATGTAATAAGACTACTTAGTTTAATTCCAAAGAGGTGTTCAACCAAAAATAGATTCTTGTCAATGATTAGCAGAATTTTATCAAATTCAATGGTGGTGTTTTGGTTTTATCCTCAATTGAAAAATTCTATTTTGAAAATTTCTTGAAATTCTCCTTTTAGATTCTGACATCACAAGTAGAAGTTGAAGTTAGTCACATATTTTGCATGAAAGGAAATGATCGTAAGAGAGGATAGTTACATAAATTGATGGAGACAAAATAAGTTTGGTGTAGAGTGACAGTGAGTTGTTTACATTCGCATTTATCTTGATTTGAAATTTTCATCATGAGCAAGCTCAAACCACGGACATATAAAAAACAATAGACAGAGCTATTCATTCATAAAATACGAAATGTTTATACTCCAACATTGTTATGATCAGGGGCGGTGAAGAGACAAAGCATATGACCATTGTTGGAATATGGCGGCCGACAGATAAACACCATAGACGGAGAAACAACGGGGGCGAATGATTGAATAGACTCAATTCGGGAATTTTTTCACAATATTTTCGATTTTTTAAATTAAAACTTAATAAACAACTGTGCAACAAAAATTAGTATAAATATCAAAATTTGTTACTACTGATAAAAAAATTCAATTTCATTTCATTTTTTAAAACAACTTCAAAATTGTCAGTAAAAGTAATGTATATTGTAGTTTATATTAATTTTGCTCTTCTAGGTAATACAAATTCTTGTGAGGTTTATGAAATAAAAATAATTACATAATAATACCTATATATTTTACATGTAGTTACATCGTCAAAGTTGAGTCATTGATTGCGAAATAAGGAACTGCATCTCTCCTTAACATTTTTGTTCCATTGGTCCTTTGTGTAAAATCATTTTCTTCAAAATGATCAGAACATACTTCTGGCCTCTTTGGTAATTTTTTATCAGAGCATACTTCTGGCCTCTTTGGTAATTTTTTATCTGGTTGGAATCCAAGTATTTCCATCCAGGTATTTCTTCGAGCTTGGCTTACCGGAAAACTAGAAGAAATCACAACACAACAGTGGCTAGCTGTTTACCTATTTTTTACTACTAACAGGATTTCTGAAGATAATGGTGTTGTAGTAGAGGTATTGTGATATGAGGTGAAACCACCAGTAAATTGTAAATTATAGCTAGGAATAAAAGTACATAGGTAACTCCTAGCACCTAGGTATACAAAATGCAACAGCAACCTATTAGGTACAATAAGTAGTCGCCTCACATGAAGTTGTTGATACCTCAAAACTCTCAGTCTATCCAAATTCCTGAACTACTTGTCTAATGCTTCCTACAGGTAAGCATCATAGACATTTTTTTTATATATAGGTATGTGCAGCATCTTATGTTTATTTTCTACAATCTGCTTAAATATGTGTAAGTATGTAAGTGGTAATTTCACCCAATTTTCTCCTTATCAAGCCAATTCAGATTGTGTGAAAAAAGGATTCACATACCCGCCTATGACTAGCTTATTTACTACAACTTACCAGTGAAAAGATAGGTTAGGGTTCAAATAGTCGATTTTCCGGCACACCACACACTGTCTCACCATAGTTTTAATTTTTTAACACCTCTGCTCCACTAGTAAATACTAAATTAGGTGAAATACACGCAAATAAATCAAAAACACAGTACTCACCACTTTAAATATCAATGAAATGATATTGGAATATGGCGGCTGCTTGTTGAGGTATTTTGCTAGCGACGTTGCCGGACTTCGCAAAATTTGAAAAGATGAGCGGAAAATTATACTATACTACCTTGTATGTAAAATAAAATTTAAGAGATTCAAACTCAACAAATAACAAATTTCCACACATATTTACATGCAAAAATATATTCTGTTTGTAGAGAAATATTAAATAATAGTACCTATCAAACATGAAGTATTAAAAGTAATTTTATATTATTCATCTGACAACGCTGCGTTACTACAAAATAATTTGTAGTAAAGTAAGAATTTGTTGGCACATAGGTACACATTTTGTAAACAACTCTGTCTATTGTTTTTTATATGTCTGTGGCTCAAACATACTAATGAATATGAAACTGAATACGTGATCAGTAATTTCCGTAATCATAAATATCACTCAAGCCCTGAACAATCGTTTTTCTCGCTTTTCTCATGTGAAATATGTCAAAAACTGCCGTGTTTTGCTTGGATGTTACAATATCTTAAAGGATGTGTATTTTTTTGGAATGCTCCTTTTCATCGTTTATCACTTTTAATTTCATCTCATGAAGTATAAGACGACTAGAAATTCAAATATAGGTCGCGTTCATCCCAACGTAGCGCAACCAGCGTCAAAATATTAAACTTTGACCTCTTGTTGAATCCAAATACCGGCATTCAGAGAGTTGGCGCTAACTTTTTTCCAGGATGGCATGGGCTACATCATATTGAAATTTCAGCGATTTTCACTGAAACCGGTTTCCCATAAAATTAGTGCGGTTTCCTTTGCAATTTTCATTTCATGTGCACCTCAAAAATTTCTTATAGTTAAATATTAGCACTGGTTGCATCGCTTACAAGCTCACACATTTGTTTATTCTGAAGAATAAATTAATTATTTTCGACGCTACAGGAAAGTTACTCTTAAATACTTAGACTAACTGTTGTCTTATTTTGGTTGTTTTGTAGTCACATTTGTCAAACTTTTAAAAAAATACTAGGAAATCCAAGCTTTGCTCATTGACGTAATAATTATGCTGCGGTTTGCTTGAGGAGCATATTAAATGGATAAAGAATTACCGGGATAATTGCATGATAACATAAAAACGGAAAGACAAAGCATGACACTAGTTACACAGATACAAATAATCGAAAAATTAACTTAAGTCATATTTCCAAAGATATGAAAGCACATTTGTTGAACAATTGGATAATGCAAAATACAAAAAGAAAATTATTTTGTCGCAAAACTCGAATAAATATGACAGAAATGTGTTGTATTGGATAAAAAAATATTCAACGCATCGTGTACACCAGATGATATGAACTTGAGTGAAATTATTGTTATTTAGGGATTTTGTATGTTGTATAGTCTTTTGAAATGGTAGCATCTGCTGCGAATGCATTTATAAATTTTTAACCAAGTACAATAAAGGGATATATACGTAACTGGTACTTTCTTCGACAAGTAATAATTTAAAACATAATCATGGGGGTACTAAATAACAGAAAAGTGATTTTTTTCAAACATAAACTGATATAAGTATAAGGTAAATACATATTGTAGTATATGAAAATGGCAGGATACATTGTATTCAATTTATCAAAGCATGAAACTTGTTACTTATACATTTTCTTTCGACAAACATCAATACTTTTTTGAAACGAATTCATGAGAAGTGATATTTTTATTGTCACTATCGTCGAAAAAAAATCTAACAAATGAAACTATAAAGCTGAAGATTCTTTAATGGTTTATTCGAAAACAAAAAAAATTATAGAATAATCCAAAAAATATATAATATTTGAATAAAAAAATGAGCGATGTTGCTATTGTGGGGGTCAGGTAATCTGGTCCCCGCTACCTACGTTAATAATCTCGTACTCTGGCCCTAAATTAATCCGACCAGTAATTTCGCCCCTGTAATGAAATAATCAAGTGTTGTTCTTAGAATTGAGGTAAGACAGGTACTTAATAAATATAACAACCCCTTGAATTATCAGATTTGTAATCATTTATCGAAGTGAATTTGAGCGGAAAATGTTGAAAAATAGCATTATGAAAGTAGAAATTATTGAGAGTATTCGTGTCAAAAATTTACTTGTAATCGATAACTACAAGTATAGTTCACATGAAAAATTGAAAACTACAGACGAAACTTGTTGGAAATGTACCAAAAGAAAGTGCAAAGCATGTGTTTATACACTTGGTGAATGTAGTGCAATTTGTGTAACCAAATCTTCGTCGGAACACTGCCATCCAGCAGATATTTCTACCTTGAATAGGCAAATAGTTTCTGCTTCTTGCAAAAGAAAAGCTGTTGAAAATGTTTCCGAAAAACCATCAAAAATTATTCGCTCAGCATTGAAAGAAAATCTACCAGCAACTTTGACAACTCAAGATGTCGAGTACATAAAAAAAAATATGTATAATAGTCGACGTAAGTTAATACCCGCTCTTCCCACGAATATTAACGATGTACATCAAGTATTGAATTGATCAACGTGAGAACTTCTCAAGACGAACAAAATCTTTTTATCAATTGCCAAGCAATATCATTGTTTTTACGTGCACAACAAATCTCGAAGCTCTGGAAAAATCAGAACGCATCTACGTTGACGGTACATTTGATTTTTGTCAAATGTTCACTATCCATGGTTTTTTAAGCGGACATTAAATACCAACGTTGGTTTGTCTTTTACCAAACAAGACATCCGAGACGTACAAAAAACTATTTCTAATAATTCTGGATAAGTGTTCCGAAATTAATATTGTTTTAGCAATCAATCAAGTTGTGTGTGATTTTGGGATGGGTATTCATAAAGCGGTTCATGAAGTGTGGCCTTCCGCCGAAATAATTTGGTTTCCGGTTCCATCTTGCCCAGGCATGGTTTCGAAGAATTAAATCAATTGGCCTACTTTCGGAATACAATGACGCGAACAGTGATATAGGCCGTTGGTTACGTTCAACTTTTGGTCTAACTTATTTGGATCCTGATGAAGTCGGTGATTGCATTGCCTTCGAATCAAATGAAAACAGACCGGACGATACAAGGATGGAAAAGTATTCAGGTCATTTGATCGAAAACTATATTGATGACCAATCTCATTTTCCGCCGACAATATGGGCCAAAAATTCAGCAGATCTAACTCGGACAACAAATGCGTGCGGGGCTTTTTATCGAACTTTCAATGACTCTTTCTACAAAGCACATGCTAATTTAAAAACAATTCTTGAAAAATTGTATGAATTTCAAATTGAAACTTATGTTAAATTGCAAAGTTTACATTCAATTTTATTGAAAATATCATTGAGAGATAAACAGACTTTATTTTCTAGCATGTGTATCATTCAAATGTATCAAATTTTGACATTTGCATCGTTTGATAACATTTATTAAATAGTAGTAAATAAAAACTAAATGAAAATTTTGTTTTATTTATCTCTATTATTTAGATACTAGTCTTTGCGTTATACTTGTCAAAGCACCCCTTAAGTACTTAGCGTACTTGCACAACTTAGAGAAACTATATAGGTATATGTTTATTCTATAGGGACCAGATTACTTGTATGGAATATTGTACCTGCCGGCCACGGGGACCAAATTACCTACTCCGTTATTGCGGGCTAGAAAATTTCCTAGTAAATGGCATATTATATTCATTCAAAGGAATTAGAAGATATATTCAACGTATACCTATCGTTTTTATTTAAATATTCAATTTGGAAATTCTAATGGGCATTATAGAGCTGTATTCTTATGGTAGGTAAATTTTTGTCAATGATTTTCTCCCTATTTTACGGTCACTTTTGGTGAAAAAATAGTGTAGATACAAAGAGTCACCAGAAGATCATTTTCTTTGAAACATTTTTATTAATTTTTTTTTTTAATTATTATTAATTATTTGATTTTTTCCAGATAAACTCGTGAGAAATGATAAAACATTTTTGTTCAAATTTTCTTGTTATTGTTCGTAAAACTACAACTTTTATTATCTACACCATCGTTTTCAGGTGCCGGAACACTGTATTTCAATATATTATGGAGTCGTTATTGTTATTCTAATTATTTTGGTCGCTTAAAAAACCATTTTGCAAAAATTATTTCAATTTTTCAAAAAATATTTCAATTTTTCAAAAATTGAGGATTGGAGGAATTTTTTTTCAATATTGCATTACGTCATCTTGAAGGGTATAATATTACCTACAATTTTGAAGCCCACAATTTTCTTGTACAATCAAATCTAAAAAAGTTATTGACGAAAAACTATTGCATATCCCGTGCTCCAAGCTCGTAAGCTCGAGCGGAATCTTCTCACAAATCTAGGAAAGTAGTCTATACTTTCGTTTGAAAAAGTAAAATCTCTGGTGGAAATATTTTCCTTTGTATATCCTTACTACCCCGAACTAAATATTTTAAAATGATGTTTCACACTTAGTACTTTTCCCATTTCAATTTTATTGATAATAGTGACAGAGGGGTGGGTAGGTCTAGGATAGATAGAGATATACTCGAAAGATGTACTCCTTGAAATAAAAACCGACCTATTTTTGCATTTTCTGCTAAAAAAATTTGTCTTCAAGATCTGTACCGTTTTCGGTGCCACACCCTGTATATGTAGTAATATTAATAATGCGAATTATCTTGCAAATTCGTATGGTTGATAAAACCGTAACAACCATTGACTTGAACATTTTGAAGTAGGTATCTTTTCAATCATAGTACAACGTTCCGATTCCAGTCTCTTCAATTGTCAATGATAAATCAAAGAGCTAACCTATTATTCCTTACATTCATTCACAATGAATGAACTCAATACACTAGAGGAGTAGTACTCCAATTCAGAATTCTTGTGGTTTTGTATTGTATCTCACGACTCTGGTGGTCTATTATACCTTATATGACAAATACCTTTAATTGTTCGAAATGTTATTGGTTTAGAAAACATATATTTGAATAATAGTCATTTATCATGGTAGATTTGTGTGAGTATTGGTTATAGAAGTGAAAATACATATAATGTAAAATATTTTTATTGGTTAAAATAATTTAATATACAAGTTTAAGCAAATTTTTACGTGGGCGGTTTGACGAATTAGTGACTTCGATAAAAAAGGTACTTTACTTTAAAAAAAATATTTTTTCTACGACCGTGCGTTTTAACCCATTTTCCCTTACTTTCCCGCACTAGTGCGGAAGAGTAAAATTATGCAAATTTTGACCTTATCAGATAGTTTTTCACTTCGTGAGTTAACTATTGTTATAACAGGCAAATAAATATTCACGAAATATATCAAATGAAATTATTTTATCCACAAATGACTCAAAACCGTTGCCATCACCGTGATCGTCATCTTTATGCGACCTGCAGCCGATGCCATGCTATCATCATCGACGTCATCTACTTACCAGTTAACACCAGATAACTCCACTGGACTGGCAATTTCAAGTTATTTACAGAACACAACAAATTGTATTTTTAATATTAATATTTATAATAATTAGTAGTTTTTAGTTAAATCTTTGTACCTATATGAATGTTGAAATAACATAATTTTTGAAATATGGGTTGATATATTCTTTTGCACATACAGTCGTTGAAAAAATAATGTTCCTAACTCATGCGTAAAAAGCCTTTCCCGCCATGGACCGATTGCCCGAACTCCGCTCCGCGTCATTCGGGTCAGAAAGTAATCGGAGGTAGCCAGATCAGGTGAATAAGTACGCAGATCGGCTAATTTTTCTGCAGAAATCGCGGACAAATGGACAGGAGCAATGTCGTGATAGAGCAAAACCCTCCTCTCCAACAAATGCGGACGTTTTTTCTTAAGCTCGGCATCAAAAAGTGTCAGAAAATCAGCAAAATATTGGCCAGTTATTGTTTTCCCTTTTTTAAGTAATCAGGGAAGATTACACTTTAGGAATCCCAAGGCATTAGTTTTAACTCACCTGGTTTGGGAGTATATATCTCTATCTATTAATTTAGTATCTTTGATTGTCTCATCTACTAGGTTCCTCCAATGGTCTCTATTTCCTCATCCATCCATTCCTGTACTTTCTCTCTGTTCGCACCCCTCTAGCGTTTCTGTCTGGCTCTAGCCATCAAGTCCAATGGATAAGACCTAGACAGCACTACTGCTGCCAGTCCACCCACTGTCCTGTACGCCTGCACCACCCTCAGGAGTATCTCTCACTGCGGGAGCGTTCCAATCGCGAGGAGAGGACATGAGAATCGAGACAGAAATGAATTTTGATCCCCTCGCATTCAACGACATCGATATCGCTCCAAGCGAGGGCCTGAGAATACCGGCCCTCTGGAATGGTTCTTAGGTCAAAAACTGGATTTGTCACTACCACTATATAAGTACATCGAAGAATCTGGAAGAACACCCCACTTTTTAATACGATTTCTATCTACTATACTGATACACCAAGCCACTTGATCTTTGCTTGGAAGTTAGCAAACAAGCGATCGAAAATTTAAATGACAACGATAAGTATCATTGATGGAATGAAACAATTTAATTTGTTGGGATCTACATTCTATTTTTTGAACCTATGCTCAACTTAAAGTTGTGACGCGTTTCCCTAAAACAGTAGCTTTCTCAAACGATAACAACTTTAAGTTGAACATAAGTTTAAATAGAATGTAGATTTCGACAAATTAAATTGTCTTACCTCATCATTTGGTATGTATCTACATCAAGCTGAAGGCTCATCTATTCAATAAGTATCATTTTAATATTTACAAATACTTTCATTCGGATGGATATAATTATTATAAAGAAATATATTTATATATTTTTTTCAATTTTGTCTGACTCCAATTTCCCACTGCGAACACAAGAAATAGAGAATAAATTTTTTGAAATTTATCGAAGAATATTGAATTATTCGTAATTAAATAAGAATTTGCGCTATAACCGGTTCGACAACAAATTTTGTTTTGCAGAATAACAGCAAAAATGTATGAGTGAATACTGGTTTAATAGCCCTCTGTATTCCACGAAAAGTTGATCTACTTCGATTAAATAATCCCGGACTTTGCATCGCATGTCAAGGTATTAAAAAATTGAAACGAACAGCAGTTGCTGTACCGATACACATTGTAACAATAAGCTTTCGACCTCATCACATGTGTTTTACGAAAAATTCTATATAATTTCATACTTATTTTTTTCCCGTACAATGCACAGAAAATAATAGGAGTAACGTATAATATCAATAATTAAGTACGGCAAGTAGTATATACATGTGCTTGGTTCACATAAGTGCCTGCATTGAAGAAAATACATTAAGACTTCCGGAAACAGTACGAATAATTATGTAACTTTCCTTTGTAAGTTAAATTTCCACCGGAAAAATATGCAAGACATAATATAACAATTGAAAATTTCTTATACGAGGTGAACTACTTATCATTTGTATGTAGACTTTAGGAACAAAAAATGAACAGTCTGCCTGTAAAAGGACAAATGGGCGATGACAGAGTCTTGAGTTAAATTATACAGCCAACTGAATAATCAATACACAAACTGTAAATTCGATCTATGCAAAAAACAAATCCAGCTTCAGGTTTTTGTCACATCAACTAGCAAAATTTATTTGTTTGAGAAAAAAAAACGAGAGCAGAATCAAGAAAATGTATTTTATCCAAGTTGTTGAGTCTTGAAATTTTTAATGTATATAATATACAGAGGGACCTTTAAACATGGAAGGACAAAAATTATTTCGGTAGCGGCTTGTTTACATACAATTTTTCCGAAATTTTCGTTTGTGTGGGTTCTGTAACACAGCAGATCTTACGGTATTATTTATATTGTTTACATTTTGGTCAGATCTCCGGAATTTTTGGAAAACAAGGTACTGAGTAATTTCAAATGAACCATTCTGTATATTTCTTATTTTTGAAATCTTAAAAAATATATACAGAGTTCGGCTGGAGTCCGGCACCGGACAGATATTGAAGAAAATATAAAATTTTCAAAATATGTCATAGAACCACAGATTCCACTTCAATTTAAGCTATAATTTGAAAATATTTTGAAAAATACAGGGCGTTCCAGTTTTGCGTACCGAACTAAGTTTTATTTTCCTCAAATGGTTCCTTGGCTATCTTATAGCAGATTCAAAAAGATCACGCTTTAAGCCATTAGAAAATACCTATAGGGTTTTGCCATCCCATACCGAATGGTTAAAAAGATTTAGCCATGCTCTCACAGAAAAATCACTATCCCCTAAAAAAGATATTTTATGGAATAACGAGAAACAATAAAGTTTCAAACAATACGAGTGTTATGTTGAAAGTTGGTTTAATTATTATGATTTAAAAGAGATAAGATCTAATATGTCATTAAAATTGATACTAGATTTTTTTTTTGTTTTTCTAAGGTTTAAAAATACTTTTTGTTTTTCCATGAAATGTCTAAGTGGTTAGTGATGTCTCTGTGAAAGTGGCTATTTCTTTATAACCACTTGGTATAGCATAACAAAATCCTACATTTTCTGGAGGCTTGAAACGTGATCTTGTAGAGTATAAAACCACCCACAATTTTGAAGTCCACAATTTTCTTCTACAATAAAATCTAAAAAAGTTATTGACGAAAAACTACCTATCAAATTTTCCGTGCCTGTAAAAGATTCATGCTGCAAATGGGCGATGACAGGGTCTTGAGTTGAATTATACATTTTCTGGAGGCTTGAAGCGTGATCTTTTTAAATCTGCCATTGGATGGCAAAAGATCCATTTGGAGAAATTAATTCAGTCCGGTACGCAAAACTGGAATACCCTGTATATTTTGAAATATTTCCAAATCATAGTTTAAATTGGAGTTAAATCTCTGATATAAATACATTTTTCTAAGATTTAATATTTTCTTCAATACTAATTGTTCGGTCCCGGACTTTTGCCGAACTCTGTATATACAAGGCTTTACAGTATACACTCCAGTTGGAGTTCTAGCCGCTCAATTTAAGCTCTTTTGTTTCTGTATTTTGCTGCTTATCTACAATGTATTAGAGGTTTTTGCAGTTTCGACAATAGAGTACACGCATATTTTCCTTGGATATTAATTTATAATAGTAAATATGATATCAAAAATTACTAATAATAGGAAATAAACCAGTTTCCATTGGAAATTACCTCCAAATTTTAAAGTAAAATTCAAATTTCAATGCACTTTCCGACCACAACCCGAGGATTTCCGAACGCTACCGATGATACGTGTGATGTCATATCTCTTGTGTTTACTTATGTCAATATGGTCGGTATTGCATTAGGTTATGTGTAGTTGTGTGTTTATATTGTATTTTAATCAACTACTAATTGCTTCATCGACGTAAAAATATCATTTAAATGTTTGTTTAGACCATTACGTGTTTGTGTGTGCTTTTTTTATTTCTAAAAGTCAACGTAAAGTGGAAAGTGGACATAAATATATATTCGATATTTCCGAAGATATTTTAAAACTTTTAGAATAATATATTTTATTTACTAGTTCAGTGTTCAGTGACGACTCTTTCATATTTTGTGAGTGAAGATATGGCTAGCGAAGGTTTTGTAAAAGCACAATCTGATAACTTGCACAAAGTAGACTCATTTATGCTGCTTGAACTTATGAAGTCAAACAGCTGCTTTATTGCAGAGGAAATAAGAGGAGTTGAAGCATTATCGTTAGTACGATTTAAACTATGTATATATTTATATATACCAACCATATTCCGTTGTGTGGTCGTAAGAAAATGATGTTTTTATGGTTGATTTCTAGACATATAGGTACATAACCTCAAACTATTTAAGAATAAAAATCACCAGCATAGAAGTAGGTACTTACATTAAAACATTAAAATGGTCTTCACAAACAAAAGTAGTAGAGTATTTGTCAAAATATCGTCTTTGTTTCGACGCATAGCATGCAACCATAATGCCCTTCTCTTAAGTGTATTTTTGTTTGCGCCACCAGGTAAAGTAACAAATATTTTGTCTGGAGTTTTAATAGATGTTGATTTACACACATTACTCTTCACGCCCTTCTGTCCTGCATCTAGCTCATCCCGACTTGTTGGTACTCACAAAATTCTTTCACCTTCCAAGACCTGATCTTCCCACCTAGTTTTGGGTCTTCCTGGTAATATTTCTCCGTTAGGTCTCTTTGGAGCAATTAATAAGCTGGGCATTTATGTTTAAAATCAGTCACTCTTATTTGGGACACCCTGTATATCTTTAGTTGCTCTTCGTCCTCATTTGTCAGTCTCATAGTTTCTGCGCATAGGTAACTACCGATTTTATCGTCGTCCTGCTAGGCTTATTTTCTAACTCTGCATAATATTTTAAAATTCATTATATGCCTTATACCCTGATCGAAATCTTCCCCTTATCTCGCATTTTGTGTCATTTTTGTTACTTATAATTGTTCCCTGAGACTTGAAGGTGTTAACCACTTCAAAACTGAATTTATTTAACTTTACTGCTTCTGGTTGGTATACTTCCTTCTCTCTTTCCATTTCCATGGATTCTGTTTTTTCCTGATCTATTTTTAGTCCTCTTTTTCGTGCCTCTCCAACAATTATCTCCAGCGTTTTTAATAATCCTTCGGTCTCTCGCTATTATTTATTTTGATTTTTAATTATGCTTCCCTTGATATTACAATTCCTAATTATGCCTTCCACTGATATGTTAAACAATACCGCTGGTAGCCAATCTCCTTGCCTGTATTAAAGCCTGTAAAGTAACTTTTCTTTATTTCATCTTATTTCTAGAAACATAATATAGATCAACTGTATTAAAGTCTGTTCTCAAAATGAATTCATTTTATTCGAGAATTTTTTATTTTCTACTATTAATCCACGTAATATGGCGTAAGCAGGTTTACACTCTAAGCCGACGTTATGGCAAGCAATGATATACACCATTGTCATATTCCTTATACTCTTTTATCAAAAAACATAATGAAAGGGACGTACGATGACATAATGTTTTAAAGCATAACCTACCTTTCAGCTACTGTTCTTTAAAATGACAGTGTGTAACCGTTTCTTCCTTTTGAATATTTACGAACATCACGCCCAGAAGATGTTCGAAAGGGTGGGAATGACACACCTAGGAGGGTTGGATATTATATTCTCTATTATAATTTTAAATATGTGAGGTGGAAACTGATGCATCTGGGGCTATTAGTATAGTAAATATGAATACAATTTTCAAAGGGTTCATTTCTTATTATTTAGTTATTCCCAAGAAAACTTTTATTCAAATGTAAGAGAAGTTTCTGGAATAAAATCAACTGGTAATTTATTCTTATGGCACGGAGACATAATGACAGATGTGAACAGGCTCGATGTAGAATTTTTGGTAGAAGCTCTGACCGTAATAGCCTATTGGAACAAGTTTCACCATGTTACGCTAACAAAGACGAGCCTTGTTTATATTTATAATATTTACAACAATACTAATATAGTCAAAAGCACTTTTATCGTGCGGGTTCAAAGGTCACTAACCATATAATCAAATCAGAAGATAAGGAGGATACCAAAATGTGAGATTACAAACATACCTGGAGAAAAATAATGATGCTTGATGTTTCCTGCACACTGGTTGACGAGTTTCCACTTTTTCATCCATTCTCGAAATAATATATCAGATTTAGGGCCGGTCTTACAAGAGAGATTTATACTAGGTATAGTTATTCTGGGAATGAAGTTATACCAGAATTTATCGTAGAACCAACTAGTTTTAAACTAGGTATAAATTCTGGTATAACTTCATTCCCAGAATAACTATACCTAGTATGAATCTCTCTTGTAAAACCGGCCCTAAGTATCATTTTTTTGCTTGTGGATGCAAAATACCGGAAAATTGCTTCTTATTATTCATATTGTCAAGAACTTGATCAATCTCTGATTTCGTGCAAAGATGGCAAATCACCTGGTAAAGATGGTATTAGATATGAGTTTTTGAAGTACTTACCGCAGAATTGGCGGTTATATATTTGCCATTTATATAATCCAATTTTAGATTCAGAAATTATTCCTTCCGGTTGGCACGAAACAATTCTTACGATGATCCACAAAAAAGGGCCCTTAGAGGAACCTAATAACTATCGAGGTATATCACTAATTAATTGTTGTGCCAAAGTATCTACGTTAATTCTATTAAATCGCTTATCCAATTGGTGTGAAAATAATTTCATTCTTCCCGAATCACAATTCGGATTTCGAAAGAATAGGGGGTGTTTGGATAATATTTTTATTTTGACTTCCGTTTTGCAAATTACTCTTAGACTTCCTCGTAGGAAAGTATATGCTGTTTTTGTAGATTTTCGTAGAGCTTTTGACAGTATAGATCATGTACTTCCTTGGCTGAAACTATATAAGTTCGGAGTTAGTACTAAGTATATCAGAATATTTAAACACTTATATGACAATGCTACATTTTTAATTAGGCATCAAAATGTGTATAGTAAGAAATTTGCTATCTCTGAGGGAGTTCTTCAAGGTGAATCGCTGAGTCCATTGCTTTTCTCTATTTTCATCTCTGATATTGAGGATTACTTTCGTTCAAGTAACTTATGCGGAATTAATATCGATGACAGGAATGATGTCTTAATGCTTCAATACGCAGATGATATAGTGATACTTGGTGACTCGCCAATAGATATGGAACGTAAACTGAGAGTACTCGAAACTTACTGTTCTGTCAATAAACTCACAGTTAACACTGATAAAACAAAAGTATTAATATTTTCAAGGGGAGGGCACAAACATAATTTAAATCAAAAGTTTTATTACAATGGTCTCAGATTAGAAATAATTAATCAGTTTACGTATCTAGGTGTCGATTTCTCCTCAACATCCTTGTTCTGTACTATTATGGCAAAGAATACTAAAATAAAAGCTTGTCGCGCCATTGGAGCAGTGATGGATATTATGTGTCGATCTAAAATGAATACATGGGATTCCAGAATCAAACTGTATGATTCAATAATTTTATCTTCTCTCTCCTTTGGAATTGGCGTGTGGGGATTACTCTATACTGATGTTATTGAGCGAGTTCAGGTTAATTTTTTCAAGAAATTGTTGAATTTGTCACAAAATACTCCAGATTACATTGTACGTCTTGGGACATACTCGTCTCACTTATCATTAATCATTTTTAAACATGCTTTAATGTGGTTGAATAAACTTAAAATAATGGATAATTCTAGAATATCTAAAATCAGTTATATGCGACTTTTACAATTAACCACTGAAAATGCTAAATAATCGGGTCTTACTTAAAGCATGGTTCACTTTTGCCGAATGTGAACATTTATGGATAAAGTATTTGAATACATGTTCACATACAGTAGATGGCGTAATTTTGGGAAATTTTGAAAGAAAACTCCTCGACATTGATATATCTAGGAAGGTTTCCTCCAGTTATTCTTTAATATACTCTCGGCTGATGGTTGATGAAACCAGAAAGAATTATTTGTGGATTCCTGCTTCTATGTATATAACGAGAATTATCGCACAAATCAGAACTTCCAACAAAAAGATACTGAAATTTTCTTTTAAAGGTAATTTCCATTCAATTGAATGTAGTGAAATATGTTCCGTTTGTAATATGCATACACCAGAATAGTTAGAGCACATTCTATTCAAATGCCCAATTTATAGTTCTCTTAGACAAAACAGATTTTTTTATGGTGTGGATGGTATTGATGGTCTAGTACACTATTTAAACGTCAATAATGACAATCTCCCCGAGCTCTCTACTCTAGCCAATATTGTCATTGGTATATTAAAGTTAAGAGCTTTTGCATGCGGAGAATAGATAATCACAAAATATATTATATACTAACCTAATTTATGTACCGAACCCTTGTGAAAAGATGTATCTTATGCACAATAGAAACTATCTATCTATCTATCCATCTATATTGTCACTTTGGATTGTCAAAGTCACAAAACTCACATTTAAATGAAAACTTCGCTGGTGAAAGACTTTTTAAATCGCTTAAAACTAAATACATAACCTCTATAATCCCGTCAAAATTGTATAAGTCTGTCTTATTCATCTTATACGGATTTTCTTTGGAAGTTATAATTAAACGCAATAAAAGAAAACGAAAACGGTAAGTATGTCTTTGTTGAATCGTATGACCCGCATGATAAGACTGCATTTGACTATACCCCAGATCATGATGTTGTCGAGTTGTCGAAATTTTCAGCGATAGTCTTATTGGATTTAAGATTTAAAAAATCGTCATCAGCGTAGACCGTTTGTTGGTTGTTGACGTTTGGATAATCATATTATATTATAAACATTTTTTACTTTACGGCGGGAATAGATTATTTTGACGTGTTGTGACACGTTATGTTGTGACAAGTAGTTAACATACTACTCTGGTGCATTATGACTTTAGTAAGTACACCTGTTTGCGATCATTGTTAATCAGGGACTCTAGCTCATCAGAAGCATTTCAAGAAGGAATTGAAGAATGTGCTGCTATGAAATGAAATGTTAAATAAAATCTAAATTTATCTTTACTGTCCATGTTTTTTGCTATATCCTCCCATGCCTTTTGTCTCATATTTTGATTTCGATAATGCTGAGACTTTATGTTACATGAACAATCATGATTTCTTACGTTTTCAATAAGGACAATTTCATCCATTCTTTCAAAAATGGAAGCGCTGCACTGCTTCTTACAGTCGAAAACGTTCTGATGCTGGTGTTGGCGGTCTGACGGAAATCTGGTTCGATTGCATTTTATCACGACACGTCAGAACGCGTCAGACACCGTAGCATCAGATAAATGAGCTCGCCTGGCATTCAAATACCTACGCAATAAATGGGCTGTTTGATTTTATGAAATAGGCGTAGCTTTACGACACAGCACAACACGACAGAGCAATGTGTTCCAACCTTTATTTGTATACATATACCGTTGTCTGAAAAATACAGAATAATTTCTAGGAAAATACGTTTTGATTATTTCACCAGAATTATGTTAAACTGGAGGTGAAAATTTGGAGAGATAACTGAAATAATCATCTAATACTTATACTGCTTATCATACTTACTGCGCTCCTCTGTTGATGCAGCAGACGGAACAGGAGTTGCTCTGGGACCGAGATTGAGATTCCTGAGTGCTTTGTCAAAGTTGTTCTGCCAAGAATACGCTCCCTTGCCAGTTCACCTTCTAGCACATCAGTTGCGCCTGGTGGTTTTTCCCCTTAACTTATATTTTCAGGTTTGATTCAATTATTTACCCATTTCTTAGTAATTATAAAACAAGAGTAGAATAATCAGAAGAGTTCAATAAACCTCCAAAAACAAAGTAATTCATTTGTCACCAGTAGGAACAACCAAATTGTTGCTACTAGTTTCGGTAAGATATCACCATCATCTGGCTAGGTATATGAAACACGTACAAATGACAAAGGTATAAGTAGCTAACCATCACTAAAAATTTTTTTCTTGCTACATCCTGAAAACGAATTTCGGAATGAGAAAGGAAGAAAATGGAGTTAATAAGGGAATCTAATACTAGGAAGTTTTCTCGTCAGAAAACATTATCCTTATAAAGTTGATCTATTTGCTTTTGCTGACCTATCTGAAACCTCGAGTCATTTTGTGGATGTCTGGCTTCCTCGTAGGTAGATTTTCTTTTCTTTTTTCCGCTGAGCTGAGGTAATAGACTCGAGAATATGTTTCTTCGTTGGTGTTGTCGTCGTCTTTTTGTTGCTCGCAGCTAAAATGTAGCTGACCCCTGGCTTCGTTGCTTTTGGGGCTGTTTTCCTTGTCTTCAAGTTGTTGTTTGGTGACTGTCGGCATCCTCTGTATTTCGCTGGGTGTTCTTCCTGATGGTAGTTTGCGTAAGTGGCTGACTTGTTCTTTGGCATTGGATATTAATTTGATCTGTGTGCTCCTTCGCACTTCACGCACTCAGTAGTTATGCTGCATGCCGTCTGTCGGTGGTGGAATCCTTGGCAGTTGTAACACTACGTCGACCCATTTTCTCTTTCTTACCATCTTCTGCTTACCTTCTGTGTATGTTGAATTTTCCTGATTTGTCCTTCTTCTCTACTCCGACTCCTACCATGTAGATGGGTTATGATTTTCTCTTTCCAAATTTGGAATGGAGTTGGCTGAATTTTTCTATCTAGACTTCTCCCTTCTTGATTTCCTCCTTTATTTTTTCGGTGTCTTCGCAGTTTTTCACTCCTTGGATAACAATACTTGCTTTTCTCTCTTTTCGTGACATATACGTATACCACTTCAATTATTTCCTATCCTTCCTCTGATACCTTGTTAAGTTCCTGTAATCTCCAGGTCCTCTCTCCAAGTTCGAATCTTTCTCGGATGGTAATAAACCTTGTCTTTATCTCTAGCTGGTGTAATTCTTTCCTTACGGAGCCCTAATGTTGGATGCTCCGTAGGTAAGGTTAGTTACTTGAAATGATCGAAAAATATTTCCATTTTATAACTTCAATTTCAATTACGATGATTGGAAATATCAAAAATGGGGTTTCTCTACAGCCATCACTAAAACCGCATCTAGAACACGGGTTTGACATTCACAAAACGTAACTTTAAACACTAGTGTATAAAGTGCGAAAAGTCACATCTCGTTTATATTTTGTCCCTCAAACGTCACATGAAGTGTTATCTTTTATAATTTATATTTAATATTCTGTGATAATCTTGTAGCTCTGTGTCATTTGATTTTTCAATGACACGTCAGTCATTGTCTGTTATTTTGTGAATATAATTAAAATAATATGATATAATTATGTTTTTTTCTCCTGCTAGCGAAGAAAAGTTTAGGAAGTAGGGGAAAGGGGGGATCATTCAACCACTTTTTAATGCTTTGCCTAAATTATAGCATTAAAAACAAATTTTGTTGATTAATTTGCTTTGAATAATTAGTTCAACACCTTATCAAATTATTTATAACACTTTGAACTTAAAATCACATATAGAAAATAGTTTTTTGAAATTTTAAAAAATATTTGCAATTTGGTTGAAACTACCCCAGTAGTGAGGTAGTTTCAACCACGAAGTGGGGTAGATTCAACCTATGAATAGGTAGGTAAATATAGTAGTTTCAAAACTCAATGTGCCGTTCCACGTGATGATGGTATGGGAAGGATTGCAATAATATCGTCTCGAAATGAATTCGAATTATTCCTTCTTCTTCAAATTTTATTTCGTAATCATTTAGTGTCTTCTTAATAGCCTTTCCAATATAATAACATTCTGAGAATCGCACCATCACAAAATCTTCTTTTATCAGATATTCTGTGTCATGCAGAAGTGGAAAACTGTCAAGCTACTCATCATCATTGTCAGAGTCTGCAAGATTCACGGATATGTCTGATTCACAGGAACTGACAACTTCTTGGGGAACTATTTTACGTTTGACTTTCTGCCCAGAACTCTTTGAAGATAATTTTCTCTCTCGATCTTTTTCTAAGGACTCCCTTTCAGTCAGCTCAGGAGTCGAAGTATATATTGTAGATTTTGTTTCTCTTTTCCTATTAACAATTTTTTTACGTTGATATATTTTCGGATATGGTTAAATGTTTTGTAATAAATTGGCTTCTTGTGAATTATCTTTTTCATTTTGATTTTCTGGTGTCATGGTCGAGTTGTCTGCTTTACTGGATTCATTAATTTCAATATTAGTTACAGTATTACTGAGCTAGCTGCATAATCATCATCCAAAAACGTTAGTCTATTTATCGGCCATAGTCCAGGTTTTTTGAATGAATTAATTATATTATTAATTGTAAATGCACGAAAATATGCCCGTTTACTCAATATTTCTAATGGTAATTGATTTGCTCGGATGGGAAAGTAGCCAATCATCATAAGCCACGGCCAAAGCAGATTTAAATGGGCCGTAAAGACCAATATCTAACGGTTGGAAACGATGCGTAGTGTGGGGTGGGAATGATACCTAAAAGGGCAATGCCCAACTCCCGGTACAATTTACTACTTTCAACTTTTGGAAAAAGTTCGCTGGTCACCCAACCACTTTTATTTCCAAGAACAAAAGGCTGGATGGAGGAGCATCGGTCACATACTCTCTGTTGAATTTCTAATACGTGGAACGACATTAATCATTTTCATGAATATTTGCTCTATATGTTATCCGAATATATTTTTGGGGCATCTAAAATTATTTTCCAAAATTAAAATTGTTATGGGGTAGATCCAACTACTAGTTGAATGTAACCCATTTTTTCTGGTTGAATCTACCCCACGCGTATTTAAATAAATTAAAAATTCATCGCCAAAAGTCTATATAGTTTGAGGTTAGAAATTCACTGTTAACTATTTCTAATTCAAATAAATTATGGAATAAACCAACTGGTTGAATGTTCCCCGTGGTTGAATGATCCCCCCTTTCCCCTACCTAGTGTCAAAAACATCTTTAGTGACTCAGAAAACTCGTGACTAAAGAAACGTTTTTGACACTTTTGGTACTGGATATAGGTACTATTATTCACTAGATGTTATATTTTAAATAATTAAATTCATTGCATTATGAATTATCTGAAAATATTGATACTCACTCCATGACAATTTCTAGTCCTTATTGAAGACAGTCATTATCAAAACAAGGTTTTTACTTGATACGGATATTTTCTCTCGAATTGCATGTTTTTTTTAAATGGACTTATTTGAATCCATTTACGACAGAATCTATTTATATAAAACATTCTATGTATGGAATCGTGTCATTCTTATCGGCTATTAATCACTGGTATCAAGTTACACATTCATAGCCGTGTACACGTCAAATTAGCGCTATATACCAAGAAATGGGCGTCCTCGTTCTTATTCAAATATGAATCGAAAATTCAAACGTTTATTGAAAAATTACACGCAGACTTCAGAAATTTGTCAACATCAACGTATCTTTTGTATTCGCACCTTTTTCGACCAGATACCGTATACGCCCCTTTAACAAATCATTTTTCACAATGCGCCGGTCTTTTTCTGTATCAAATCGAGTAATTCCAGAGGCAGGGTGGGCAACGCCTATCATACAAGAGAAAAACTTTGGGGTATATGAACAAAAAGAAGTGATATAAACTAAAGAATGGCAACACCTGGACCATGAAACGGTGAAAAATTCGTTAAAGCAACGGTGGAGAAAAGGGGTTGTTTTTTGTGGTTATCGTTGTCCGATAATATGAAAGTATAACTTAAGAGCTCATAAATTTAGTAACACTGCCAGGTGTAATTGGTTGTGATTTTCAAAAGTGTTGGAAATTATCACTAGGTTGAGGCACTTGATTGAATCTTTCACAAATAACTTTAAAAAATATTTGTACGCTAAATACGTCAAAACAAACTTTGCAGGGTGGATTAATGAATGACATATGTAATTAATATATTATAATATTGGGGAAATCCAAAATACGCACAGTCGCGGGAAACATTGACTATTCTGACTATTTCAGAACACTTCTATTTTTTGTAGCATGGATTTTAGTGTTGCTGCGGGACGTAACGAGAGGATAGAAGGCTGTCTCTTGTCTTTTCTCGCCAGACGGGTTAATATGGGTCTCTGGTCTTGTCAAGAGAGGGTGAGACTAGACAAGAGACGACCTTATCTCGTGATTTGAACCAAATATAGTGGAAATCAAACAAACAACACGTGCATAAAGTGACTTTTCCGCACTAGTAAGAAAATAGTATATTTGTATAATTGGTGGGAAAAGCATAACACAGGAGTTTGGGAATATGCTTTTCCCTCGAATTATACATACTATTTTTTCTTCGATCGTTGATTTACATTTAAAAAATTAATTGAAAAATGTTTCATTCAAGATAATCAAGTAAGTTTAGATAGGTTTCTTTACGTTCATATTGAAATACAGAAGTGGTATCCATGGAAATTACTTTGTTATGACAAAAGTAAAATAATTTTTCTCCGATCGAATATATTGACGAATCACTCAATAATAAAGTAGAAGTGGCTAATAAAATATTCAACATCCCTGCCTCGACTTAAAATGAAAATGATCGAGATAAACCAAACGATTAGCCATATCTTCAACGTCTATAAGTTCTCGTTGCCCTCCAGTACAATTTACAAATTGTACAATCTGTACAATAAATGTAAATATTAACAACAATTAATTTGTGTTCAAGAATATCGTTATGAATTAGATGTTTCTTTTATTTCTTTTATAACAACTTTATCAATATCAAATTTAAAAAAAAAAACTTCTTTTGGTGTTGGCTGCTCCGTCACAACCAACCACGAACTAATAGGTTCCTATCGGTTGACCTCAACATGTAGCGTTCACACTGGTGAGTTGTATAGCATCTCCCAAGCATTCAAGCAAAACTCTTCTCCTGTCAAGCGCGTCGCCATTTGTACCGATTCACTTTCCTCAATTAATTCACTCAATATCATCTTTACTGACCATCCAATAGTTCAAAACATCCATGACATCTATCAAACTCTCTCAGTTTGTGATGTAACAGTCTGTCTTATCTGGCTCCCATCTCACATTGGAATCACTGGTAATGAAAACGCTGACCACCATGCTAAAGAAGCCTCTTCTTCTATCACCACAACAACGTCCCAGCTCCCAGATGACATAAAACTATTATTCAACAAGTCCGTCAAGGAGTCCTGGCAAAATGTTTGGCACAACAGCAAAACAGCCCTTTACGACATACAACCATTAATCGGCTGTCTTTCCCTCGATTTCCTAACCAGGAGATAAGCTGCTGTCATCAGACGATTGCGGATCAACCATACCAGATACACACATGGTTACTTGATGTCTTCTGAAAACCTTCCCGTCTGCCGTCACTGCAATAGTGCTTTAACCATCAAACATTTTCTCACAGACTGCCAGGAATACACCATTACATACAAGCGCCTAGACCTAACACCAAACCTGAGAGAGCTTTTAAACTGCACTGCTGAAATCCCAAAGACATTGAAATTCCTCAAATCAACTAACCTCCACCACAAAATATAAACCAGATTGATATTTTACCGAGTATTTTACATGTTTTTATGTTTTAAGATAGTGTATGTATTTATAATTTGTCTTTTTGTCTTTTTCACAGTGCCAATGGCCATAGTTGTCGAGGCACTCAAGTTTTCTAATAAAAAAAAATTTAAAACCATACTTTATTTGCTTAGCAACTACCCACTATTCTGGAATGTTGAGCTTTGCGCATAGAAAACGGGTCAAAATGGTATCACTTTTCCCACGATCGGAGAAAAAGTACTATATTAAGCAAACCTTTCGATCCAAATTTCGAAATTAAATTCAAGAAGCTCTTGAGATAAATGAAAACAAATATTCAGATAATCTTCTTAACGACCAAATACTTATACATATATCAAAAATTCTCCCTCAATAATTATTTCCACCTAGAAAGGTTCCGGAAAGATTGTTGTGAATGAATTTCTTTGTAAACTTGTTAAATAGGTACATTAGATAATCATATTTAGACACTTTTTGCTTTTCATTTCCATGTAAATAGATTATAATACTTTTGTCAATATCCGTACAATCAGTGATAAGGCACTGTATGAATTAAGAAATTTTCATCATACCTCCATTCGTTTGAGAAAGCTACTGTGTCAGCGAAACGCAGCGAAAAAGCAACAGACAAGTGAAAAGAGTATACAAAGTGTAATAAAAAGGTGAACCAAGACAGTCGTGAGTGAGTAACATATTACAACACAAAGAAAACATGGATAAAATCATACACTTCAGGAATCAAAGAAAAAGCATGGGAAACGGTGAGGGGACATTTGATTATACTAGAATATGAGCAAACATAACTGTGGCTTGCCTACTTTAGGTCCAATTTCATACAATTGATGAGCTAAAAATTACCTTGTTTCGAAAACAAATACCGAAATAATAGCAACATGATTATTTTGGTATTCCTGAGCTTAGCGTTGTTCATAATCTGTATACCAGGCAAAAAATGTTTCAAGTTATTATTAGATCTGTTCCTTTAACTTTTCACCATTACTGTTAAAAACTACATTTACAAAGAAGACACTGCAGACATAAAACATGAAGTGGAATGTCTATCCGATTTAGGGCCGGTTTTACAAGAGAGATTTATACTAGGTATAGTTATTCTGGGAATGAAGTTATATCAGAATTTATACCTAGTTTAAAACTAGTTGGTTCTACGATGCTAAAATTCATAAACTATACCTAGTATAAATCTCTCTTGCAAAACCGGCCCTTCACCGGTTGAGGGATGCGAAAAATTCAAAAAAATGGATAGAAATTACGAAAAAATTTTATGGATAAATCGCTTTGGTGAAAAAAGCTGATGTGCTGCTACATCAAGTGAGTACCCACCATCAGATGTTAATTAACAAGTAAAAACTCATTTATATGCCTTTATATTTATATTACAATTTTTCATAATAAAAATATAGCTAAGCTAAATCTACGAAAGTCAACAGTCAATTTAGTGTTTCATGTAATCCTCATCCTTGATAAAAGTATCTTTTGCGTTAGTAAGAAGAGCTTGGGGAATTCTTTTCGGTATTGTGTGTTAAGCAAACTACACCCTCGAGGGATGTCATCCATATTTCATGGCAATCGGTCCATTAGAGGCTATTACTAACTAGAGGGACTTTATATATCCATACCATAGGCGGAGAGAATATTCTTATTAAGTATTAAATATGGAAGATTTGATAGAGGAGAAAATTTATTTTTAATTCAAAAGTATTGTTGAAATTACGTTATCAGTATTAAATGAATAAGTTTACTTATAAACTCAAATCCAACAGGGGTATTTATAAAGGTAATAAATTGTAATCCTTTTCCACTTATATATAATTGTTTGTAGAAAGTTTAATTTGGAATTAAAAAGAAGAAACCAAGAAAATGTATCAAAAACTTAAACAACGAATTCATTTTTATTTATTTATTTTTGTTTATTGTCTTCCTGATATTGGAGTATGATTCATTGGACATACTATTATTGTGAGTTATTTATGCTTCGATTAAACATTAAATGTTGTTCATGTGATTTAATTAGGAATTCATTATTATTCGATCGTGAAACCAAAAATGTGAGTTCGAAAGTGTATACAATATAAATATGAAGAATTTATGAAAAATTGTATGCAAATTTTTTTCATTTTGTTACGTTTTCAATAAATTATATTGAATATGTAGAGTACACAATTTCAATACTTAATGTTTCGTCTTCGTTACATTAACATCCTATGAAGCAGTATTCAATAAAACTGGAGGGAACATACTTTTTATAATTGAACTCTATCATTTTTATCAAAACATGCATTGTGACATATCTGATGAAAAATCAAGATATTGTTAATGCAGATACACGAAAAAAAAAAGAATCGTTGTATCAAGTAAAATTTATTTGGATCAATTAAATTAAAGTGTCATATATGCACGACAAAATATTATTTTGGAGTAATTAAAATAATTTCTTGGTTTCAATGCAGGTTAAAGTATTGATGCAACTAACTGTTTGTTGACTGAACCAAATATTCAGTCAACTGGACCATTTTCATAAATCATTTTGATAAAATTATTGCTTCAACATAGTGAATATTTTGTTGAATTGAATCTGAAAAATGATCAAATCAATTAGAAAAATAATGATTTGGTCAATTTTTTTTTGTTGAACAAATTATAATAAATGATCTTACGAACAAACGAAATTCATAAGCAAATCAAGGAAATTAATTGCTTGCGTTAATTTTGAGAATTTATCCGATAAATTAAATATTTCAGTTGAAAATTATATGTTGATTGAACTTGAAATGCAATTAGTTTGATCAACTGATTGCTAATTTTAATATAAAAATTAAGTTGACATAACATACTGAGTGCTATAAAAAAGGAAAGTTAAATATACTTCATAGCATTTTATTTAAAAAGAAAAAACAATAACAAAATAAAATATTAATTTTCTTAAACATAAAATCAAACGTCCACTAACTGCATTTCTTTTCAACCGCAATAACTTTTCCATAAATTGGAACCAACCCACTTGCAAATTCAATATAAGGGCATCAGGGAAAATCAAATCATAATATATGTTTATCTACAAAGAAGTGATAATAAAAATAAATAGAGTTTAATGAATGTTCTAAACAAGCATAAAGGAAATTCTTGAATTTTCCAATATAAATAAATGAATGCAGCCCCAATGAATGTATCACATGTCCCTTTCTCAAACACTGAATTGAGGTAGCACTACTATTACGCTTAGAATTAACAATTTGCAAGTTAATGATGATGTATACAACAAATTTAAAGTGAAGGTAATGACACATTACCTTACATTTCCAATTAGGTAGGTTAGGTTAGGTTAGGTAGGATCATAGCAAAGTACCGTAACTTTGTAAAAAAGACATTAGGTACTTACTGTTTAAAACCGGGTTTAATCTCAGTTTAAATTCATGTTTCGTTTAGAATGTGTGCGATTTAATATACAACTGATACAAGGACAAACTACCTATCATCTCAAAATAAAAATGAACATTTCTTCGGAAGAAACGAGATAATATAATATTTGTAAATAGAATACATAATTATATTTATCTGAATAATCCGCTAATCCAGAACAATTTCCAGACAACAGGTTATCACTCACCTAACGATCTAACTCCTATTTTAGAACAATATAAAATGAAGAATGAAGTGAAAACGTTGTGATAGATAGAAACAGGACAATCTACTAAGCAAAAACATTTTGAATGAATCAGATAATCAGTCGATACAAATATGAAATTATTCCGATTGAACTATTGCATCTATTGAAACAAACAAGAATAAATAGTTCAAATTGACTTTTGGAATTGGTTACTTCAGTGATTTTAAGTTGCAAACCAATTCATTTTTTGTTTTAAACAATATAGTGTACATGCTTGATTGAAAAGCAAATATTAAGGATGAATTAATATTATTATTCGCTTAAAAGGTGTTTAAAAAAAAATTATTTTGAACCGAGCGAATTCACTTGTGTTTGAATCAAGCGTGTTCATTTGTTTGATTTGAATGAATCATTTTTTTGAGATAATACTATAATACTTTGATTTAAATTAGGAAATACTTGACTTGATAAGTCCATTTTTGGTTCAAGAAATTTCTAGGATTAGGTCGACAATTCCATTTTGTTTCGGCAATTTTAATATTTCCTTGGACGAATACATTCAGTATTTGATATGAATGAAATTTAATCGAGTTAATCAAATAAAAGTGACTAAATCCTACACAACATCCTACACAACATCCTACACAACATCCTACACAACATCGACCTCAACCTCACACTACCTTCACGTATATCCTCCTCACCTCCATGGAATAAACCAATACCAATGATCGACACAACACTATTGGTACTCAAAAATCAAGAAGCTCCAAAGGAAAACATTCACCAAACGAATCAACCAACAGAAGTTCGACCAAA